>JAWQFJ010023739.1:30000-50000 GCA_034096865.1 Theodoxus fluviatilis | reverse complement strand
ATCAATGCCAGTGCACTGCAAGTGTGCTTTCTGGGGGTTATCATGGCACTCCAAGGGTTTAAAAAAGTGAGTGCATGTGTACACATGCATGTGCTCATTAGCATGCATGTGTACATGTGCTTGTGTGCATATGCACACGCTTATGCACACACGTCCTAACACTACAGATGGCTATTCACAATTGCCACAAGCAGCAACATGTACAAGACCTTTCTATTACCATCAAGGGGAGATACTAATTTGTACGCCAAATAGTTTTATTTTTATTTTTATGTCAACATGATTTCCTTTCTGGTTTGCAGTTAGCATGTACACTAGCTAATCACATTACACTTGTATTATGGTTAGCCTCTATCAAACTCAGGACCATTTCACTTCAAGAAAATGCTTCCATAAAGCACTTGACATTACTGAGGGATTATACTTTATAGCATCCTGATCAAGATGCTTGTAGGCCTCTGAATCAAACAAGATTTTCAAATTAAGCCTGCATTATTTCCTGTGTTTATAGGTAGCCAGCACTTTCACATACCCAATCTAAAAGTACTACAGATGATTACAAAATACTAGCAACACCAGAAGAATCTCACTGCAACAATAACTGGGTCTGCAAATTTACCTGATATATCAGTCATCTGCAAGTAGAGATGACACTACTACACTTAATCAACAGTTCAGTATTTTTTCAAAACTTCTTCATACACATCTTCATCAGAACCTCAACTGTGACATTATATATATATAAGAGTGACAGATGAAAAGCAATAAAATAAGGACTTCATGGATCTAAATCTTGGATAACCAGACACACCCATGCATGCACATACTACACATACACATGCATATAGTAATATACTCATGTACACAAACACATACACACACACACATACACACACCACACGCACACGCGCACACACACACACACACACACACACACACACACACACACACACACACACACACACACACACACACACACGCTCTCAAGAACCCAAACTAGTTGCTGGATATGGATGCTTGGTGACCTGCCAATAATATTAATAATATCAGATCAAATACTTCAAATTCATGGAGACAGCATTTCATATCCATTAAAAAAGGTTACTAAGACAGTAATTACAAGATAAAACAGTATACATATTCAGTCATCCTGTCTGAATGCTAATCTTGAGAAACCCCAAGATCATCTGACATCAGCTGAAAATTCCATGAATACTTGAGACTACCATTATATTTTCCCAATGTTTCAAATATTGAATTCAAGTCTCATAATTGTCCTTGAACACTTAAGCAAGAAATGACACCAATCTGCACAATAATTTGTTTAGTAAGAACAGTGCCTGACATTTTCTCCGTGAAGTCCCAATACAAAAACACAACTTTAGAAGTTCATCCATGCATGATCACAATTTCAAATCCCTCGTGGTATATCAAAACACGTCGTTTTCTTCAGGTGCAAAAAAAGCCACATCTAGTGATCTACACTTACAAATATGCATTTCTTCAAGATCCTTTAGTGATATACCCATAAATGTATTCATAAAGCCCCTGAGCACACAACAAAACAAAATCAATATGCATGCACATGCACACGCTCGCGCGCGCGCGCGCACACACACACACACACACACACACACACACACACACACACACACACACCATACTAGGACTTCACAAGGGAGATAAGCGAACAGTCTGACCTACTGTGGACAACAATTCCACAAAGCTAATATCTTATCCTTAAAACTCGCTGTCAAATGCCGGGACTTCCATCGAATGTATACACAATGGGTGAAAAGAATTTAAGTGATCAAGCCTAAGTTCAATACATTTGGACGATTCCACATGTAAACATTGATCATCGAGCCACACATGATGGTGACCTTAGCCTTAGGCTTAGCTCAACTCACATGGTCAAGAATGATACATTCCATCACTCAAATAAACAGCCAAAGTATGTCCATGATATCCATATCTATTCTAAATATGATTTACCCAACAATCACGTACAAGATGACGGAGGTATCTGCTTCACTAAGTCTATACGCACCCTGCCCGATTACACTGCTGTTGCTGGACGGATCCAAAGGAAGAGGCTAAGCACTCCATCATGCAACCATTCGATGCTGATGCTCATTGCATTAGTGACCACGATTGTACCAACTATTCATATCAATGAATTATGGAATGACAACACATCAAAATAAAAGTCAACAATTCAAAGCATCACGTCAACTGCAGCAACGGAAAACAACTTGTGCCAGAAAAAATGGAATCCGAGAGGTGGGAAAGAGGGCGTTCCATCACTAGCCCGGGTGAAACATTTTAGCACTGCAATTCCCTAACAAAAGGAACAACCAATTCATCCTCGCCGATGTCTAAAAGCCGGTGTTTCTGGATTGCAGGTCGCAGAAATCGAGGTACCTGTGACAATCTACAAGTTGCAAGGATGATTCAGACGGGACGAATCATCCAAGCACTTGGGCCTGGCATTTCTGCATGTAAACGAGTTTTGATTCGCATTAATACACAAACAAAACCGTCGTATAGAATACCTTACTATTTTAGAATCCAAGCATGCGATTGTATCAACCAGAAATATGCGATACCTGTTGTGGGTCAAATATACGTGGATGAGTCGAGCGTTCTCCCAAAATATTGCACTCAGATGCGACAGGTGCTCGCAGTCCGTCGCAGTTGTGACTACAGGAATCAGCCAGGAAAGTTGCTTACCGTGTTTGTGGCAGCTCCAGTCCCTTTTCGAACAAGTTTGGTGCTTGTCGTAATCATTGTTGACGTTAGAAGAAGTCCAGGTCCGTGCGATTATCAAAATATTAAATTTTGCATATATTTATTGGGAATATGGCTGCAACGAAACTGCGCATGTCACGGCTGTCCCACAATTCCTTTACCTACAGCGCGTGCTATCACAGCAGACGGTCTCTGTGAAGACAACTCGGACCAGCTGCTGCTGCGAATTGAGAATAGCCAAAATTTTGCTGGGGGGAAAATGGCTCTTGCATGCCAAAGAGATAGTTATCTGAAGGAGGTAAATCGAAACTTTATGCTAATTTTATCGCGCTGTATCGACTACTACCTTCGAACTGACGCAACTTTATCAGTTTCTGTACTGTGTTCTCAAGTTTTCGTTTCTATTTCTACCGCAGAGGCAGATTATACAACGTTTGGAAGTTTGTTATGTTCGATTTTGAAGAGCGTGGTAGCCTCAAAATGCTGACATCTGATACCCCCTTTTGGGGAAAGCAGCACGGATCGAGTTATCTGGAATCTAGTTTGTCCTCGTTGCGACGAGGGATCGATGTAGATTTGCAACGTCGAAGGGAAGTAACTCTGTGCAGACTTGTCAGGGTTTGGTGTGGAAGTGCTTCAACTGGTCAGGATTCTGTCGAAGGAAACAAGATTGCCCCCACCGCCTATTCTGCAGCATTCGATGCCCGTTCTATTGAAGTTCTTTTCAGTACTCTTAGTGATTAAATCGCGTGAAATTGGCGTTGGTCTAAGTTACTTAATGTGCTTCTTGCATCAATGATCCCCCTATGTGTTGGGGACCCACCGCGTCTCCCAACGCGTTTCGTACAAGGCGAATAACTCGGAAAATCGTGACGACTTGATGTAATTCAAACAAAATCTAAAAAATATTTTTGATCAATGGCCTTACATAGCCTACAAAAGCTGATAGTTCCTAAAACTCCATCCATCATGAATGGAAAATTTTAGCAGTTTTCAAGCAAAATTGCAGAGAGCTCTACTAACGTTAGGGAGTTTTACCAAGTCATTAACTCCCATCTTACTGGGAAGCCCTCAGCAAAACTTCCTGACATCAAAAATGAAAAAAAGCTGGCAGATGACTGTAGTGTCTATTTTAGACAGAATAATTTGAACACCTAAAATAACATAAATGCTGGAGAGAGAATGGCTGATTGATCTTTTGAGCAGGCTGTTCTTTCAGATCAGAGGCTAAGAAGTTTTGCTCTAACTGATCCTTTGGAGGTAGAAAAGATCATCAATAGTGCATCGGCCAAAATGTGTATCCTAGATCAGATTCCAACCAGGCTTTTGTGAATGACTGTTGCCTGTCTCATCCCAGCTTTACCATTGTGAATGCACTACTAGCTTCTGGAAGAGTTCCCTCATTACTCAAGGCAGCCATAGTAACACCTGTGCTCAAAAAACAAGCACTAGGTCAAAATTACATGAAGAATTATCCACCTGTGTCTAACCTTCCCTTGTTAGCCAAGGTTCTTCAATGCATTGTGGCAGCCCATCTCGGTGTTTATATGACAGCCCATCTCGGTGTTTATATGACAGCCCATCTCGGTGTTTATATGACAGCCCATCTCGGTGTTTATATGACAGCCCATCTCGGTGTTTATATGACAGCCCATCTCGGTGTTTATATGACAGCCCATCTCGGTGTTTATATGACAGCCCATCTCGGTGTTTATATGACAGCCCATCTCGGTGTTTATATGACAGCCCATCTCGGTGTTTATATGGCAGCCCATCTCGGTGTTTATATGACAGCCCATCTCGGTGTTTATATGACAGCCCATCTCGGTGTTTATATGACAGCCCATCTCGGTGTTTATATGACAGCCCATCTCGGTGTTTATATGACAGCCCATCTCGGTGTTTATATGACAGCCCATCTCGGTGTTTATATGACAGCCCATCTCGGTGTTTATATGACAGCCCATCTCGGTGTTTATATGACAGCCCATCTCGGTGTTTATATGACAGCCCATCTCGGTGTTTATATGACAGCCCATCTCGGTGTTTATATGACAGCCCATCTCGGTGTTTATATGACAGCCCATCTCGGTGTTTATATGACAGCCCATCTCGGTGTTTATATGACAGCCCATCTCGGTGTTTATATGACAGCCCATCTCGGTGTTTATATGACAGCCCATCTCGGTGTTTATATGACAGCCCATCTCGGTGTTTATATGACAGCCCATCTCGGTGTTTATATGACAGCCCATCTCGGTGTTTATATGACAGCCCATCTCGGTGTTTATATGACAGCCCATCTCGGTGTTTATATGGCAGCCCATCTCGGTGTTTATATGGCAGCCCATCTCGGTGTTTATATGGCAGCCCATCTCGGTGTTTATATGACAGCCCATCTCGGTGTTTATATGGCAGCCCATCTCGGTGTTTATATGACAGCCCATCTCGGTGTTTATATGACAGCCCATCTCGGTGTTTATATGGCAGCCCATCTCGGTGTTTATATGACAGCCCATCTCGGTGTTTATATGACAGCCCATCTCGGTGTTTATATGACAGCCCATCTCGGTGTTTATATGGCAGCCCATCTCGGTGTTTATATGGCAGCCCATCTCGGTGTTTATATGGCAGCCCATCTCGGTGTTTATATGACAGCCCATCTCGGTGTTTATATGGCAGCCCATCTCGGTGTTTATATGGCAGCCCATCTCGGTGTTTATATGACAGCCCATCTCGGTGTTTATATGACAGCCCATCTCGGTGTTTATATGGCAGCCAATGAGGTATATCAGTGGAAGTACAAAGCTGAGCACAGCTCTGAAACAGCTCTTCTTTGGATCCAGAATGTTGTACTTAAGAGTAATGAACAAACAAAAACTTACAATTCCTGGGCTGCTAGATTTGTCTGCTGCCTTTGACACCATCGAACATTCCATTTTGATCATAAGCATCAGGCATAGGACAGGCCTAACTGAGTGTGCCTTGAAATGGATGAAGTAGTATGTGAAGTAGTTTTCAATATGTCAGGATAGGAAATCGTCTCTTGGACCCATTTGTTTTGAAGTGTGGAGTTCCCCATGGATCTGTTCATGGTCCTCACTTGTTATCAATATATATGTGCTCTCACTGACAGACATTTTCCAGAAACATTGTGTAACCGCACACATATTTGCTGATGATGTGCAAGCATTTATCACTGCAGCACCTTCTCAAAATCAACGATACAATGCGAAAACTTGAAAAGTATCCACAGGAGATGAAGCACTGGATGGAATCAAACAGCCTGAAGCTCGGTGAGAACAAAAGACTGAAATGCTACTGTTGGGCACACAGAAACTTCTTATGATGGTGCCTTCTGTTCATGTCTGTCTTGGCAGTACTGTCATACAGGCAACTGCAAGTGTGCACAGCCTGTGTGTTATCCTTGACAGCAAACTAGACATGCCAGAACATTTCAATGCTGTCTGCCAAACATGCTACTTTCACCTGTTCAACATTGGCAAGATGAGGACGTTCCTAACCGAGGACTCGACAAGGAAGCTGGTACAGTCTCTGATCATAAGCTGACTGGATTTCTGCAACTCACTGTTTCATGGACTTCCATCCATTGTGATCAAGAGACTGCAGCGTGTGCAAAATTCAGTTGCTCGCCTAGTCCAGAAAGTCCGAGAAATGAGCACATCTCTCCAATGTTACAGGATCTCCACTGGCTTCCCATTGAAAAGAGGGCCACATTCAAATTGTCCGCCATTGTCTACAAATGTATGGAGGAGAATGGAATGCCAGCATACTTGTGTAATCTCCTGAAGCCTTATGACCCACCCAGGGCCCTCCAATCTTCATATAGAGAGCTCCTGCAGGAGCACCAGTCAAAGACTACAATTGGCCTTTGTATGGACAGCACCAAGACTTTGGAATACCCTTCCATTGCAGCTTAGACAGGCTCCGTCAGTCTCGGCCTTTAAAAAAAAAAAAGCTCAAGACTTACCTTTCTGCTGATACCAGTGTTCTACAAGTGCCTTCATACAGACATGCGTATCCATTCACATTAATTAAATGACTGCTGAAACTCATGCGTGCTCTGTCTCAGATCATGGCATGTGGAGCCTTTGTTGATTCGGGGGGGGGGGGGGGGGGGGGGGGGGGGGTGTTTGTAATACTGGGGGCATCCAGTTACAAAGAAAAAGATTTATTCCTTGAATGCTTTCAGTTCTAATTCTTTGGAGGGACTTTAACCCCTAGTGGCTACAGAGCAGTGCCTGGTTTGTGCCTCACGGTGCACAGTAGTCTCACTCTGGGACCAGCCCCTGGGCTCCTGTTTGATTGTCAAATTGGCTGCACAGAGAGAAATGAACTGAATGTTTATTTATAGATTGGCAGCCCGCTGAACTATGCATGTATATGTGTGTGTGTGTGTGTGCGTGAAAAATATATATTCTTTTTCAGAGGAGGGGAAGGACTGGATACACTGTTTGTTCTAATCATTCACTTGACTATGAGCAACTGCAGAAGACTTAAACACACATACACACACTGTTACACAAAAGCATGCAAGAGCACACACGCATGCATGACCACACACATACACATGCATGACCACACACATACACATGCATGACCACACACATACACCCATGCATGACCACACACATACATGCACATGCTCGCTAGTACACTCAAGGAAGCAAATATTCACACCAGATCTTGCATTTGTAAGGCAGGCACCTCTGGCATCTGTGTTCAAAGTGCTTTGCTATTGTGTGTATTCATATGCCAAAATACTGCCATTAATTTTGTACTAATCCATACTTAGTCCTACATCCTCTCTTCCACATCAATCTCCATGACCACAAGGAGGTGAATCAAGTATTTTGGCAGCTGGCTGAATAAGCACCCTGAGATGGTAGAGCTTTGCTTGTTGCCAGAGAGTGTGTGTGATGATTATCTTTATTTCATGAATTGCACTCTCACCCATGGTCCCCAAACAGAAGCTTATGGTACATATGCAATGTGTAAAGCAGTTTGAGATTCAGACATGGGTGATAGGCACTGCATATAGCCACCACATTACCTCTCTCTCTCTCTCTCTCTCTCTCTCTCTCTCTCTCTCTCTCTCTCTCTCTCTCTCCTCCCTCCCTCCCTCCCTCCCTCCCTCCCTCCCTCCCTCCCTCCCTCCCTCCCTCTCTCTCTCTCTCTCTCTCTCTCTCTCTCTCTCTCTCTCTCTCTCTCTCTCTCTCTCTCTCTCTCTCTTTTGTAACCATGTCTCCAAACGTATGTCACACTCAAGGTTGTTTCCTTGGCTCCTGTGTGACAGGTTAACTGCTGACTTTGCCTTGCCACTGAAGACCAGCATGACTGTCAGAAAATTCAATTGAGGTAATGTGTTTGCAGGCTATTACAATCTCCATAGCCATTGTCTAAAATCATTAATAGTTCATGGCTGTGACACCTGGCTCCAGTTAGTTCACTGATTCCTGTTCAGTTTCAGACAACAGTGAAAAGCTGCACTCCTGCCACTACCCAGATCCAGGTTGATGGAAAGAAAGAAAAGCTGGCTGGATTTGAAGTCATCCTGGATGATACCATTTTATTTCCAGAGGGTGGTGGTCAAGTAAGTGGTGTATTTGCAAAACTGTTCAATATATAGTAAACCACCCAGGCTCAGAGAAGAGGGTTCTTGAATCACAGTTTATGTTTACCATTGGGGCAAGTGGGGTCAACGAACGAACTCTTTATTGTATAGGCCTTTGGACCAGTACAAGGACTCAGTATCACGAGTATAAATATCACATTTCACGATGTAGACCTCCTTCTCTTAAACGCATGGAGTAAGTATGAGCTCACAGACCTTATTCTCTCTCTTTAATTATTTCAGAAGCACATAATCAGACTTTCCTGCATAGTTAGCCCAAAACAAAAGTTTAAATATTTCATTCTAATATCTTCATATGCTGGACACACAAATAGGAAATGCAGTTCATCTTCGTGGTTTTCATTGCAACTAGGACACAGCAACATACCTGCAGTTGGTTCATTGAATCTATATCGATGTACAGATAGTTCACTGATGCCTAAATGAAATCGTATGTACAGGTCCCTAAAAATAGGTTTGTCCAGATCATAGAGATATTGTTCCAACTTATGACTACATTTGAATACTTTATAAAATGAATATCTCTCACTTGTTTGCAACGTAGCATCCCAACGTTCACTGTAACGACAGATCAGCCTACGCTTTAATTCCTTAATGAAAGCGTTTTCTTCGTGGACTTCCTGTCGTCTCCAAATATCGTGGAACTCATACTCAAACAGTATATTCTTTATCTTAATTGCCCAACAATATATTTGAATTAGTTGTACCGATCATCATTCGGTATATCTTTTTGGGGTATCTTTTTTCATCCATCTTCAGTATCCGCAGCCAATATTTCATACAGCGTAGAATAGCTCCGATGTACAATGGATAGCGACCTGTGTCGCCATAAGTCATCAAGTTAGGAGTTCTATTTGACACATTGAGAAAACCTTTTATCATGTACAGGTGAACTCTCTCAATCTCTTCACAACTGTGCACGCCCCAAACCTCTGCTCTGTAAAGCAAAATTGGCTGAATTCGAACATCGAATGAGGGGTCAGATGGACAGAGAGAGAGGGATGGGAGTGGAGAAAGTGATAGACATGGAAGAACAGATAGACTGGCTAACCTACAGATAAATGATGCAAGAGTTGTTTAGCTGTTGAAGTGTCTACATGTCCTGTAGTGTTAATGATGTTCTAGTTCATGTTTGGAAGTTTTTCTCATGAAGCTGACTCAATTCATCTAGAATTTATTGTCATTTCATTCCAGCCTGATGACAGGGGAACGGTGAGTAAATGACACTTTTTTAATTCATAATTTTCTCCTGAATTGGAAAAGGTTTTGAGATAAATTGCTAGTAAAACACTTTTTTATGTTCACCTGTTGCAAATGGAAAAGTATGCTTTGTTAATTCATTTTGGTATTTGGGTGGTTATTTCTGTTTATCATCATATAATACTAATTTTCTCTTTGATAAATTTGATTGACAGTGCCTCCTTGGCTTTAGCTCTATGACACAGAAGACAAATAAATGTTTGGAACCCATTCAGGCTGTTTTACTATGCCTTGCATGACTGCTGTCATATGAATTTGATGCCATTGTTTAAATTGTACAAGGAAATTCGTTACTTTTAGAACCGCAGGTTCAACTAAGTGTAATCCTTGGGGCTATGGGCTTTTGTTTTTGATAGTTTACTTTGTTGACTCTTTTCATTTGAAGTATGTAATCAAAAAGCCTTTTCAGTGAGTATGAAAATAGATATAATTGAAATGTAGTGCTTCATTGTAACCAAAATATGCACTGTCATATCTTATGTGTATATATATATATATATATATATATATATATATATATATATATATATATATATATGCATGGGATCATGGTTGTGTTTGTATGTGCAACTCAATGACTCAAAAACTGAAGCACTCCTGGTAGTCGGCGAAGGCGAATCAGATCAGGCCCTCAAACTAACCATTGGTCACAGTGACATCGTCTTCTCTCAGTCTGTTAGAAATTTAGGCGTCATGTTTGACGATGACCTGTCAATGAGAGCTCATATCAACAAAGTCTATCAGTTAGCATATTATGAGTTAAGGAAAATAAGTACCATTCATCATTATCTTTCTCAGCAGGCCACCAAAACGCTCATCACATCACTTGTTCTGTCTCGTCTCGACTATGGAAACTCTCTTCTCGCTGGCATCCCTGACACTCTGCTTAACAAACTCCAGAAAGTTCAGAATTGCGCTGCTAGGCTAGTTTTTCGATGTCCCAAGCATACCCATGTCTCTCCACTCCTACATACACTTCACTGGCTCCCCATCTCTCAGAGGATCGATTATAAACTTGCTACTTTGTGCTTCAAGGCCATCAACAACGCCGCACTACACGCTCTTACAGAAATTCTTACAGTCTTCATGCCCTCCAGATCTCTACGCTCAGCTGCTGACTCTAGAATAATTAAGGTCCCCCGCCGTAACAAGAAAACTCAAGGACAGCGTGCCTTCTCCTATATTGGACCTGTAACCTGGAATAGTCTCCCTCTCTCAGTCCGTCGTTCTGACACTGCCCCAGTTCAAAAGTGCTCTAAAGACCCACCTCTTCCGATCAGCCTTTCCCGCTAAGCTGCTTCGCCTTACTTGACCTGGCCTGCAAGTGCTGTGTATATTGTATAGTTTGTTCTATTGGACTTTAGTTTTTGTTTTGTTTATGTGTGTAGTGTGTGCGTTTTTGTGGGAATGTGGTGTTGAGTGGTTGTATGGGTGTTGATTCTTTGGATTGAAAACGCCATGAGCTTGCCTGTCAAGGGAAGGTATGTGCGTAAATAAATTATATTATTATTATTATTATTATTATTATTATTATTATTATTATTATTATTATTATTATTATTATTATTATTATTATTATTATTATATGCAAGGTAGCTTGCATATGTGTATATATGCAAGGAAGCTTGCATATATGTATGGATGTGTGTGTGTGTGTGAGAGAGAGAGAGAGAGAGAGAGAGAGAGAGAGAGAGAGAGAGAGAGAGAGAGAGAGAGAGAGAGAGAGAGAGAGAGAGAGAGAGAGAGAGAGATTGATTGATTGATTGATTGATTGATTGTTTGATTAAACTTTATTTTTCAAGGGAAATACATGAATTAGGCATAACTGCCTATCTTACATCCAGCCCTTGTTAAAACAAAAACAAAAAAAGAAAAAAAATCCAATCCCATCCCCCACCCCTACCCACCCACCCACCCTCTATCCCACACAAAATTCACACAATAACACAGGTTACAATCAATTCATGGTAACGAAATACCACGTTGAAAATAGCCACAAAGTGAATTTAAAATGAAAGTATCTAGGAAGACTGCATAAGAAAAGTATGTAGTTTTTATGAGAGAGAGAGAGAGAGATCTAGAGAGAGAGAGAGAGAGAGAGAGAGAGAGAAGGGGGTGGGGGGATATCACTGTCAGAGCCTAAAAGAATACTATATATGTAGTTCCTTTAGAAGGATTTATTACATAGCGCAGACTGAGCATGAAACATCTTGTCGCAGTATATGCCATTCATAAAGATTTTGTTACATTTAGAAAACTGAAAGACTTTCATGGTTCCTTACTGGAGATACCCCTAATTCTAGAGGACTTTCTGTACATGCATAGAGAGACTAGACATCCAAGATGGCCTTCTGGCGATAACAGACTTTCCAGACAGGTACTCCTGGTGAGCAAGTGAATGTGTAGACAATGGTGAGAAGCTTATGGCTGAATGCAAAGCCCTATAAAAGCCATCTGTCCCAGTATGCAGCCATTGAAACATCTGATTTGAAGAGACTGACCTCCAGACCCTCTGCAAGGAAAGCAGCTGTCAGGCAGAAGCTGTGCAGGGACCACTGCCTCCAGGCAGAACTGAATCACAGTCCTTACAGCAGATACAGATACAGCTGCCACATCCTTTTGAATGTTGCCATCTCAGTCACACTTGTGAGGTCACAGATATTGTCATAGAACACAAAGTCTTACCGTTATGGTACATAGTGAAAAAAAGAGAGAAGGGGATGGAATGGGGTTGTTGCACAGGGACCAATAGATCAGCATGCTCACACACACATGCACACATACACACACAAACACACATCCACACAATACACAAAAATACACATTCATGCACACACACAGACACACACAAACATGCATTCACACACTCACACACACACATTCACACACACACACACACACACACATATGCAGATGAAACTGGAATTGGTTTTTCTTTTGCTATGGAAAAGCTTGAGCTTGATATTCTGAGCCTTGGTAAAAATTAATTGAATAATGTGGGGCAAAGCATAACAAAGCTAATTTCTTATAGTTGCCATGGTCACCGGTTTTCTTCTGACAGATCCAGGGCAAGGAGGTGCTGCGTGTCACAAGGCGCGGTGCAGAGGCAGTGCACTTTGTCAAGGAGGAGCTGCCACTGGGCAGCTCTGTGGATTTGGTGGTGGACTGGAAGAGGAGGTTCGACCACATGCAGCAACACACAGGTGGAAACATACAGGAGATGACCTTGCTTTTTTCCAAACAGGAATATCTCAACATGATCATGATGGAGCTTGATTTTATCAATGTTTGTGGTGTTTCAGTCACACTTCAGCGTAACCTGTTGTGATTGTCAAGGGTTGTCAGCAGTTTGTCGATGTTTGCATTCCAGAACCTTTACCATCCCTGAAAATGCTGTTTCAAAGATCTTGTAGCATGTCTCATCATATGGCTTCTTGTATTACACAAGAAAGCTGACACTCAGTTATGTGCATATGAACCATGTCTTTGTCAACTACACATCAAGTATTCAGTGCATTTTCAGTTTTGAAAACTGGGATGGATTGAGTGAAATTTTCATAAATATGACTGTGTGAGAACAATAGTTGATATTTCAACCAGAATATTCTTTATTTATTCATGCATATTCCAGAAAAAGCAGCATGTTCATAAAGGAAGTCTGTAATTTTTTAAGTGATGTAACTATCAGAAAAGCATATATTTGACTTAGTATGCTTTCAACAACTTGGTGTTAAAGCAAAGACTGATTGTCATACTTTAGCCTTGTTTCTGACATGCACAGAGACAAATGTGTACAATGATTACTTTCTGCATGCTTTCTGGTAAATCTGACAAAGTTCCAAGGAAAAAAGTAATCCAGACATTTGACTTTAGATTGAAGTTATTACGTTTTCATTCAGTCTTCTTACTGAGTTGTCTATCTGTTTTTACATATCTACTACATTACTGCCTTACTGCTGCCACCGCCTACCACTACTACCACTGCCCACTACTACTACCACCAGCCCTAGTACCAATAGCTGCATTTGCTTCTAAAGACTTGTCTTTGCCACTTTTTTATAGGGCAACATCTCATCACCGCAATGGCTGACAGACGTTTTGGATTTCCAACCACATCCTGGTAATCATGTTTCTGTAGTTTGGCCGGGATTAATCAACAGATTTTTTGTGCTCTGATCCATAACTGCTAATGAAAAGCATAAATGAGAACAGGAAAGTGCACCAGTGCTTTAACGCATGGTTAGGTTTAATTATTCATGTAATGATGGGTAAGAAAGAGCTGCTGAAAAGATACACGATTGCCCATCAATCTTTTTTCAGTTGTGTGTAGGCCAAGGCATTGTGACTTTATGTGTTGTGGGCATGTGATGATTTTCAGTCTTGTGCATTGATAACATTGTGTCACCCTAAATACTTAAGTATCTGATTATCTTGGACCATTCTGTGTTCATTATATTGTGTAAAAATGTCCATGGAATTGTGGTGGTCGGTGGTAAGGTTGGAGTCAAGTAAGATGCAGGGGCGAAGTCGAGTTACTTTCCACTCTTTATTGGCCGTTGGTACAAGCTCTTAGTGAATGAACTTCTGGACCTGGGTGGTGAAATGGTCTCTCTGGCTGTGTGCCATCTCCCCCTTATCAAGCGGATGCAAGGACCTCACAGGAGCCAGGGGTTGGATCGTTCCACAGATCCTAACCCTGGCTCCCGGGTTGTGCTTCTATTCGGCAGAAAGGAGAGATTACTTAATTTAACTCGCTTTGAAATTACTTCGTACAAATGTTGCCTCATTCAGCATAACACAGTCTTTTGAACGAATCATATGCCATTGCAAGTAGTTGTCTTACTTGAGAGGAAACATCAGATTTATATTCAAAATGTTACAATTCAGATGCCAGAGTGGGAGAACGGCTCACTAGCCAGGGGTCACACTAATGTAACAAGTGATTGACAGGGCAGCTGCACCAACAATCAGACCACAGTAGATGATGGGTCTCAGAGTGGTCAGCTGGTCAGGCTTGCCTTAGACAAAGGATGGGGAAGGGGGGTTGGAGAGAGGTCTGACACACAGAGAGATCTGACACACATGATAGGGGGTGGGAAGAAACAGAAGCAGGGATAACTAAATAGAGGATTAACGCAGCAGATGTACTAATACACTTGGTGATAGGTGCACCTTATCACATGAACACAGTAGATGTACAATACACTTGGTGATATGTGCACCTTATCACATGAACACAGTAGATGTACAATACACTTGGTGATAGGTGCACCTTATCACATGAACACAGTAGATGTACAATACACTTGGTGATATGTGCACCTTATCACAAAATGATTTGTTTAATGTTTCTTAACAGTACATGTATATTCCACCTTTCCTGCCATTGGTGCACCACCCCTCACTGCCCAGTAAGAGGATAGGGTGGCTCGACAATTTTCCTACTCGAACTGAGTGTTGTAAATATAGTATCCATGTGTTGTAAATATAGTATCCATGTGTTGTAAATATAGTATCCATGTGTTGTAAATTTAGTATCCATGTGTTGTAAATGTAGTATCCATGTGTTGTAAATATAGTATCCATGTGTTGTAAATATAGTATCCATGTGTTGTAAATATAGTATCCATGTGTTGTAAATATAGTATCCATGTGTTGTAAATATAGTATCCATGTGTTGTAAATATAGTATCCATGTGTTGTAAATATAGTATCCATGTGTTGTAAATATAGTATCCATGTGTTGTAAATATAGTATCCATGTGTTGTAAATATAGTATCCATGTGTTGTAAATTTAGTATCCATGTGTTGAAAATGTAGTATCAATGTGTTGTAAATTTAGTATCCATGTGTTGTAAATGTAGTATCCATGTGTTGTAAATATAGTATCCATGTGTTGTAAATATAGTATCCATGTGTTGTAAATATAGTATCCTTGTGTTGAAAATGTAGTATCCATGTGTTGTAAATATAGTATCCATGTGTTGTAAATGTAGTATCCATGTGTTGAAAATGTAGTATCAATGTGTTGTAAATATAGTATCCATGTGTTGAAAATGTAGTATCAATGTGTTGTAAATATAGTATCAATGTGTTGTAAATGTAGTATCCATGTGTTGTAAATATAGTATCCATGTGTTGAAAATGTAGTATCCATGTGTTGAAAATGTAGTATCCATGTGTTGTAAATATAGTATCCATGTGTTGTAAATTTAGTATCCATGTGTTGAAAATGTAGTATCAATGTGTTGTAAATTTAGTATCCATGTGTTGAAAATGTAGTATCAATGTGTTGTAAATATAGTATCAATGTGTTGTAAATGTAGTATCCATGTGTTGTAAATATAGTATCCATGTGTTGAAAATGTAGTATCAATGTGTTGTAAATGTAGTATCAATGTGTTGTAAATGTAGTATCCATGTGTTGTAAATGTAGTATCCATATGTTGTAAATATAGTATCCATGTGTTGAAAATGTAGTATCAATGTGTTGTAAATATAGTATCCATGTGTTGTAAATGTAGTATCCATGTGTTGTAAATATAGTATCCATGTGTTGTAAATATAGTATCCATGTGTTGTAAATGTAGTATCCATGTGTTGTAAATATAGTATCCATGTGTTGTAAATATAGTATCCATGTGTTGTAAATATAGTATCCATGTGTTGTAAATATAGTATCCATGTGTTGTAAATATAGTATCCATGTGTTGTAAATGTAGTATACATGTGTTGTAAATGTAGTATCCATGTGTTGTAAATATAGTATCCATGTATCAATGTGTTGTAAATATAGTATTCATGTGTTGTAAATATAGTATCCATGTGTTGTAAATATAGTATCCATGTGTTGTAAATGTAGTATCCATGTGTTGTAAATATAGTATCCATGTGTTGTAAATATAGTATCCATGTGTTGTAAATATAGTATCCTTGTGTTGAAAATGTAGTATTCATGTGTTGTAAATATAGTATCCATGTGTTGTAAATTTAGTATCCATGTGTTGAAAATGTAGTATCAATGTGTTGTAAATATAGTATCCATGTGTTGAAAATGTAGTATCAATGTGTTGTAAATATAATATCAATGTGTTGTAAATGTAGTATCCATGTGTTGTAAATATAGTATCCATGTGTTGAAAATGTAGTATCCATGTGTTGAAAATGTAGTAGCCATGTGTTGTAAATATAGTATCCATGTGTTGTAAATTTAGTATCCATGTGTTGAAAATGTAGTATCAATGTGTTGTAAATTTAGTATCCATGTGTTGAAAATGTTGTATCAATGTGTTGTAAATATAGTATCAATGTGTTGTAAATGTAGTATCCATGTGTTGTAAATATAGTATCCATGTGTTGAAAATGTAGTATCCATGTGTTGAAAATGTAGTATCAATGTGTTGTAAATTTAGTATCCATGTGTTGTAAATGTAGTATGCATGTGTTGTAAATATAGTATCCATGTGTTGTAAATATAGTATCCATGTGTTGTAAATATAGTATCCATGTGTTGTAAATATAGTATCCATGTGTTGTAAATATAGTATCCATGTGTTGTAAATATAGTATCCATGTGTTGTAATAATAATAATAATAATATGTTTATTTATAAGGCGCACTTCCTCCACACAGTCAAAAAAGTACATAGTGGAGCTCTAGGCGCACATATAGTATGTAAATGTAGTATGCATGTGTTGTAAATATAGTATCCATGTGTTGTAAATATAGTATCCATGTGTTGTAAATATAGTATCCATGTGTTGTAAATGTAGTATACATGTGTTGTAAATGTAGTATCCATGTGTTGTAAATATAGTATCCATGTATCAATGTGTTGTAAATTTAGTATCCATGTGTTGTAAATGTAGTATGCATGTGTTGTAAATATAGTATCCATGTGTTGTAAATATAGTATCCATGTGTTGTAAATACAGTATCCATGTGTTGTAAATATAGTATCAATGTGTTGTAAATGTAGTATCCATGTGTTGTAAATGTAGTATCCATGTGTTGTAAATATAGTATCCATGTATCAATGTGTTGTAAATATAGTATTCATGTGTTGTAAATATAGTATCAATGTGTTGTAAATTTAGTATCCATGTGTTGTAAATGTAGTATCCATGTGTTGTAAATATAGTATCCATGTATCAATGTGTTGTAAATATAGCATCCATGTGTTGTAAATATAGTATCCATGTGTTGTAAATGTAGTATCCATGTGTTGTAAATATAGTATCCATGTATCAATGTGTTGTAATTATAGTATCATTGTGGGGGAACAACGTGCAACTCTGCTTTGAGGTTGGCACGTGACTGCTAAATTTATAACAACTTGTCACAGGAAGGAAACATGGAGAGAGCAGCGGAGGCTTTGTTGACAGCTTGGTCAGGGCTGGAAAGGCAGGAAGAGATGGAGAAAAGTGGTGTAGGACGTTACATGTTATGCATGATAACCTTAAGACAAAAAACAAAACAAAAAAACTTGTGATTAGTGTAACATGGCCACAAAAAAATTAAGTTTCTCTTTTGCTACAAATGCTTTTTAAAAGGTAAATAGTGGATTCCCTTAGTGTTTGTAAAGCAGAGAAGATGGGACCACATGCAGTTTTGTTTTACTTCCTTTTCTTTTTTTTCCATGATCAATAAACAGTTTAACTTTAAGATTGGCAGAAAAAAATAAGGTTGTTTGGGTTACCATGACCACAATTTTTCTTTTCCTAATTTTTCGTGCTACCATAGGTCATCTTGATGTTCAAGAAGACACTTGAATTGCAATATTTGTATTTTAACAAATCTTTTCTGCTGGGGGGTAAAAAAGTGTATGCATAATTCTTGCCTTGTATTGTGGTAGCATTCAAGTTTACCCCTTGTGTTTCTTTTCAGGAGTCTTGGTAACGGTCTCTCCACTATTGAACTAGACACACCTGCATTCTTTTCAGGAGTCTTGGTAACCGTCTCTCCACTATTGAACTAGACACACCTGCAATGACAAAGGAGCAGATGGAGGAGCTGGAGTTTGCAGTGAATGAGAAGATAAGGGAATGTGTGCCTGTTGCTCCCCATCTCTACCATGACAAGAACGACCCTGAGCTGGCCAATGTAAGTCCAGCTTCCAATAAGATACACATCATCATATCAAATAAGATAGACATCATCATATTACGTCCTATACTGCCTGCTTCCACCTCTTGCTGTCATACCCATTATGACCAGCTGGCAGCGAACCATCAGCTGCTACTTGCCATGCTTCCCACCTCAATTGCACCTTTTTAACTGTAGTGGTCAGTCAAGTGATGACCTGCCTTCTCAGCACAGCACGGTTGCCATAATTGGAACCAATAGTTTGAACAAACAAACTGGAGAGCTGGCCCACTCCTTTGCTGGGCAGCAGGGGACCGTATGGGAATGGCTGGAAGGGGAATATAGCATTATGGGACACTATGCATTGTTTGGATTGAACTGGGTATTTACTCCATGCTGCTCATCATGTCATCAGAATTGAACGTGTCTTCATTGAATGAGAATGGCTTTGGCATGGATTGAAAGTGGTTTACTTTCATATTATTTTGCATGAATGGAGTCAACAGAAATGTTTGATTGTAAGGATTTTAGTGAATAGCTCTTTCCTAAATTTGTTTTTACCAGCAGATTTTGTTTATCAATTCCAATAATTATTTTTTCATGCTGCACCATCCACAGAAACTGTGCAGTGGAGTCTGAGATGCTGATATTTGGTGGTGACTGATGTCAGTGTTGGCCTCGTTCAAGGCATTGTTGACAGTGTGATTGAAGGGAGGCAAACTGTTTTGATTTACATGGAAGGTATTCTTCATATCTCTCTATGCTGGATGAGATGAGGAATGTGCAACCCTACAATGGCTTGTGCATAGCATCCTTTAGTACTCTCACTTCCTCTAAGAGGCCACATGGCTGTCCACTTTAATGCAAAATGTCTTGAAATGCTACGAACTCATTGGTCTGCATTTAGCAGACAAGTCTGGAAGCTTTGCCCCAAGTTGGTCTAATGACAATTAAATTTAGAACAATGAGTCTAAATATAAAATTCCATGCAAAGCAGGGTGCTGATTGTTCAGGAGGCATTACTCATTTTGCGTGGCTTTCTGTTGATTGGTTAACTATAAATATGACCTACTGTATCCTTGCACATTAGGTATGGACCTGTTCCTATATCAGACTGAAACACATTCTTGAATTTCTTCAGAAAAACTTATTCTATTGGTAAATGTGAGTGTGATGAAATGTTGCTTCCAAAATGTCCTTAGTGCCGAATTTCACAGCAGCCAATCTGCAAAAACAACACAGGAAAAT
>JAWQFJ010023739.1:0-25000 GCA_034096865.1 Theodoxus fluviatilis | reverse complement strand
AGATAGTTCAGATCAGAAGTAGCCTTGTCAAATAGATGAATACAATTCATATGAAGATCAAATGAAATGTGTATTTTCTCTTTCTCCTCAGGAAAGAGGGTGACAATGATTACATGAATGTCTTCGTCTCTGAAGTGAAGGACGATGTAAGTACTGGGATGGGCAAAGGAGTGGTATTGCATTTTTTTAATTCATATACCTTTTCTGAGTGCAGTTTAGGCTACATCTATGTATATCAAGACTCCCTTTCATGGAGTGTGATCAGCATGTGTTAGCTGTACGTGTTACAAGTGCTGTGGGCATGTGTTGTCAGTGTGGCTCAATGCCTTGGTTTTTCTGAAGCTGCTTCCACTGGACCACAAGCAGTTGGAGACAAATGTTGCAATACTGATGACTGAATGACCCAGCTTTTGCCGAGTCGAAACTCTTGTGGGTGCAGTAATGTAATGCAGTGCTGTTTACCCTTCCCTAGCATTACTGAACAGGGAAGCAGCTCTTGCCACAGCCCAACTTCATTTGCTGTCTGTGGCCAAGTGGTCAGTGTGCTTGACCTGCAGTTGCCTGTGGCTTGTGGATGCAGTGTTTGAAGCTGCATGGACACAGAGTAACATCCTTAAGCGAGGTGCTTTATTCACATCGCCTCTCCCCACCCAGGAGTAAAACAGGTACCTATGAGGGCTGAGCTGGAAAATCGTTCAAGCTAACCTAGGTGCATTCATGCGCAGCCTAGCTGCAAGCTTCCCATGCAGGGAGTTGAGATGGTGTTGGAGTGATGAGTACCCCATTGACCAGAGGGTAAAAGTGTACAGTTTGAGCACCCAAGTCAAAATATGAAAAGAGCACTTTTACCTTTACTTATGTGATGGCAGACTCCACAATGAGTGTAGGACAATTCAGCCATGGACATTTTGGTGAGAACTATGTATGTATGTATGTATTTTGGCTCTTATATAGCGCCAATCTCACACCCAAAGGCATGCTCAAGGCGCTCAACACGTTCACCCTTTGAATAAAAGAGTTTTTAGCTGTGACTTGAAAGTCTGTATTGAAGGAGATTTCCTCAGTCTGTCTGGGATATCGTTCCAGAGTTTTGGTCCAGCATACGAGAATGCTCTCTCCCCAGATCTCTTGGTGTTGTAGCGTGGCACATGGAGTAATGACTGCGCCGAAGATCTGAGATCCCTCACTATGCAGGATAGGACGTTTTGGCCATGCCCCAGTCCCCATATTGTTACTTTTTTAATAATTGGAAATAAAACAAGAACTCTTCATGTCTATATATAATGTATTACTTCAATTGAAATTTTATTAACCTTTATGTTGTACGCTTTTATGAAATATTTATATTTTGGGTAACAAATCATGTGTAATACTCTAATGAATGGATAAATTTATCTTGTGAAGATGGGTGAAATGGGACAGTGGACATTTTGAGCATGTACATGGGTCATGCAGAAAGTATTGCCACAACAAAAACTCTGAAGGACTACAGTACTGTGAAGCTTAGAGCTTCTCTAAGTCCTCTCCAGCACTCTCCGTGCAGCTTCTCAATCTCATCCTTCCGAACTAATTCTGGATACAATGGCACCGTGTTTCTTTGCCTATGGTTTGCATCTTGACTTTTGTGGGAGGTTTGTCCCCAGGAAATACACCCAAACCTGAGATTGGTGTTTAGTTTCTGAATCATACTGGTAGGTCCGAGATACATCACCTTTTACTGCATCCCAAAGCCTGCAAGACTACTCTCCATCAAATTTTTCCAGCGTGGCTCAGCAACATCCCACCCTTGATGTTTTTTGGTCTTCTGACAGCTGATGGGGTACTCACCTGCCTGGCCATCCTCACTTGAAATTCTTTGTGGTGGATTTTTAAGTTATACTTTCCAGGATCCAATAGTTAGTTCCATCTGAATTGTTTCGTGTGTTGTTCTTGGTTCCACTAGGATTAAGCCCACCACAGTTGAAAGGTTTTCGGGGTAACTGCAGTGGCAGGGCGCCCAGAGCAGGAGGTCATCTTTAAGAGATTCTTGGTGTCGCGTGGTGGTATGAAATTTAATTAAAAGATTGCTCTTTTAATTATTAGTTCTAAGAACTTGAAAGATTCCACCCGAGGGTTTTCATGCTAAACCCCTGTTGCCACTTCCTTTCAGTAGTAAAGGGTAAACAAATAAATAAAACAACAACAAAAATGAGACACTGGGGGATCAGAGAAAAGTTTCACAACAGTTTAATCAAGAACACAATCAAAATAAATCCCAACCCACAAGAATGGCCAAAAACCCCAAAAGAAGTATTGTACACTCTACAACCTCCACTGTCACACAAGTTCAAGGGCTGGGGTTACTCGCCTCACACAGGCAAGGCCCCAGGCAACTCATGAAGAAGACTATCAGCACCCACGCCGCGCGCGCGGGGGAAACCCTAGCCTGATTAACATACGTCAACAAACCGGCTAGCGCCGTTCTCGCTCCTTCACTCTTGCAGTGAGACAGTTCAACCCGGACTCTCTCCCTCTCAGATGAACGAGCCTAACGCTCTTAGTGAGAATAAGATTGGCATCAGCCGAAAGTTATTGTCAGTCTTCCTCAAGGGATCCAGCGGAAAATAAGAGAAAGCGATCTTACCCCACTGGTCCTTGTTCAGCTCCAGGGAAACGACACAATCCCCTAGCACAGGACGACAACACACTAGACACTGCCTACACCAGCAGTCTCGAGGAGCCTACACGCTCACGCACTTCTAATTCTCACATCGAGGTACTTCCACAGTCGCACGTGACCGCGGTCCAACGTGCGTCGACCTTCCGTCGTGGTACCCCAGGCGCGCGAGGCTGCTAGTCCTAGCACCTCCGCCCCCTCCAGTTGTGATGATTCCTCCGAGCAGAAACCGGCGGGAGGTGTACTTCCGCCCCTATCCTGTATCCCCAGGACACATGGATCCAGCCTCCTCGCTGATCCGTAGGACTGGTCACTCCATGTGACCAGTGGCTCTCTCCGGCAGGACTCCTTTCACAACGCGGTGGCACCTTAGACTGGCCGGCTCACCGCTGCAAACTCGGTTTGCAATAATACGTCACCCCTGAGCAGACTCTCACGAGTGTGACCGGGTGTAAGGACACCCACGTGCGGTCAAGCACGCTTGTGCACGAGTGCACAGGGTTGTTGGTCGATACAGTTGGTCTGAAAAAGGATAAGAACGTCTCATCACTACTAGATAAGACAGCAGCCACTGCATTCTCGTTCAAGCCTCCCCCACACCCCAACACGATAGACGTAACCCAGACGTCATTAGAATGAGAACCCATAATTTGACTTATTCACAGGTAATTGAATTTCTCCCTCTTTCCATCCCTGCAGACATCACTTATCTCACAAGGCGATTAAGGAGACACAAAATTCACTTTACCCCCTTCCTTTCCCCCACGGGATAATTTTAGTCAGACGAAAATGGCGTTCCCTCCCTCATAACGGTATTTACACGTTCAACCCAAAGAACCGTGACACATACCTCAGCAGACCCATGGCATGAACAGACTGTGTTACTCGCAGGAGATACCCAGAACTCCTTCTCTAGCGGTAACGGCAACGCCAGGGCAGGCGCGCGCGCCGCCCTGGGGCCGAGGCAGCCCTGCCGCCTCACACGTCTGGCTCGCTCAACAGCAGCAGTGGAATGAAATCTACGAGGCGTCCTAACGCCTAACAATCCGTCGCCCCAGGCCAAATTAGCCAACCAAAAGAATCAGATTATACCACGTGATGAACCAAGCATACGTGATCATACGTGATTCACTCATGTTCACCCTAGGGGTCTATCCCCCCAATATCAAATCTCGACACCCCTACTATCCCTCCTATGGTCAAACCCAATTAGCATCAAGAGGCAAGGTTGTGGCTTTGTTACTAATTTTAGGTGCGTCAGCACATTCCAAAAATTTCGGACAGCGCCGCTGTGGCGAGACCAAACCCCTATGTACACTTTCTCACTCTATCTTGCCGCTATCATGCGACAAGTCCTCCCTGCTAAGATTAAAGACAACGTCTTTCACCAATTTACTCCTTTCAACCATCACAAACCCAATGAGCAGTCACTCTACAAGCAACCCTCAATCATCACTAGACAGAAGCAAGACCAAAGTCTTCTTCCTGAAATTCATTTCCCTAAGTCTCAGCCGCACTACACGCAGCTATAACTTACTATCAACAACCAATCCTTGCGAACAGGACTACAGCACACTGCACAAGTGGTTACACTGGCATCCAAGCATCTCCAGGGAGAGAGAATAGGAAGACAGCCGTCTTAAAGTCCAGTGACCTCGGCACGCCGAGTCACGACAACCGCCGTCTCTCCAGGGGCCCTCCGGAGAGAGAGAACGGTAGACAAGCGTCACTATGCTGCGACCCCAGCAAGCTGGGTCACAACACCCGCAGGCTCCCCAGACAACACAGGGATCCAGCTCACTCTTTGCACATGCGCTCACACACGCTAGGAACTAGGGACACTTGCACACCCCCGGGAAGAAGAAAGGCTTCAGGAAGCCAGGGACTGCCCCATGCAGTCTCCCGGAAAGATAGCAAAGCACCCATCGTCTCCTTGCGTTATCACACACGCAAGTTCCACACAACTGGCATGCTCTAATGCAAACTCATCACCAGTTGCACGGTCAGACTAACAGTCTTTCTCGCTGCATCTCTCACAGCAATCAGAACAAGCATTTGCACGCGGGTTCACACACCACGCTGCAATTACAAGCGCTTCTGTCAACAACTCATCTATGCCAATCACAGACTGCCAAGCAAGGGACAGCTAATCTATCCACTCACGGACATCCACACGTCCAGTACTCACATAGCACTTTACTTGATCAGCCTTTCTGACGCAGACAGTCATCTCATGACAGATACTCACTGAAACAGAACGCTACCCACAGTCGCGCTCTAAATAAGATAGCCCATTCCTCTGACTACCCTACAATTATGTTCCCCAATTACAGCTAGAGAGTTAAACAGTGAACTTCACTAACACGAGACAACTCAAGCAGGCCACGCTCTTGTCTCGCATATCGCTGCTATCGCAGACACACCTCTCAAGTTCACACACAGTCATGCCAGGAAAATAAGCAGGTCACTCACCGCCCCTCTGGAGGAGAGAGAGCGCGATGAAGCCTCTCACCCCTTTCCCCTGACACACTACAACACACTCTCTACTTAAGGGCGAACTCCCCTTTGGTGGTGGCAACCACCACACAACTGCCTCCCTACGAGAGGACAACCGCACACTGCGGTAACACACTAGCACAACACAGCCCCTCTGCAAGAGGACAACGGCTAGCACAAAACAGCCTCTCTACCAGAGGACAAACGTGACGTCACAGCCACGCACAACTCTCTAACGAGATACACGCACTCGCACTAAGGAGTGCTGGCCCACCCCACTCGCTTCCCCAGAGAGTCATCAGGTGAGTCTCAGTCAGACCATGTAGGCACCCTTTGACGTCTCTGGAGAACGGCAAGGCGCCCGTCAATCTCCTCCAACACACAACGAGTAAACGCAGTCATACAGTCAGGCAAACACGCTCTCATGCGCGGGTGCGCTGAGCTACCCCAGTGCCCCTCCAGTGACCGTTAGGCGGGTTCCAACGAGCCATGAGTACACCTGTTGATCCCCTGGAGGACACGAGGCACTCAGCTACCTCCTGACTCACGACATATACCAGTCCCTTGCATTCCTTTCACTAGGACACATGCTAGCAGACGGCATTTACTCAGTACACCCACATGTACTCTGCACTCTAAGCTCGGTCACACCGACTTTCACAGAGCGCACACAATAACAGCTGGGCATACAACCCACTAGCGCACACGACGGTGCATTGACCACACGGGTCTGCAGAGTGCACACAACGGTGCTGTGACCCCAGGTCACAGAGAACACACGACTGTGCTGTAACCCCAGGCTACAGAGAACACACGACTGTGCTGGCCCCAGGCCTCAGAGCGCACGTAACAGTGCTGGCGATACAAGCCACAGGGTCTCACCCCGACTCTGTCTCAACTCTGCTTTGGACTAGTCTACGACATCCGCCCTCTAGGCTCTGTCCTTGACATACGTCCCAAACGTCTATGACATCCGTCACCTGATTCTGCCTTCGACATCCGCCCTCTAGGCTCTGTCCTTGACATCCATCATGTCCTAACACACGGAAGTGGACAGCACAGGCATTACATCATACTGGGAAGGTGCGCAGGGTAACCTCATCCCCTCAGGAGCAAAGAGAGCGGGTCCCAGACGGACCATGCCTACACCCTCAGTCTCACTGAGTGTGAGGCACCTCCTCCACGCAGCCGACCACTAACTGACTCATAACTCCAGTCAACACGCCACACACACACGCTGGCGTTCGACAATAGCATCAGCTGCCTATACACTCCAACAGAACTAGCGCAACCTCGAGTTGGCTATTCGTACACACAACCGTCCCACACGGAAAACGTTGGAAGTAAACAGACGGCACACTGACCTATTCAAACACATCCGGTCTATCAACACACATGTCTTAGACATTGCTACACCGGACAAAGTCTATAAAACTGGGAAGAGTCGACAACAGCCACTCAGGCTTTCCACTGTTGCTAAGGAAATGCTAATCACTATACCAAGTGAACTAATCTCTGTACACAACACAGAGCAGCTACACACACGACCTGTGCTGCAGCAGCATCCTAGCAACTTCACACATCACATGTGAAACCCCTAATAAACAATCTTCCCTACAGGAAGAGAAAACCTGCCCTAAGCAGTTTATTCTAGGATTTCTATGACTAACTTCCCTTCCCACTAAGGTATAGTCAATCTAACAATAAGACACTGGCCCTATCAGCCAAAACATGTCTCTACTCAAATATCCTAGAAATAGCTCAAATAGCACTTAACTCAATAAGCCTATCAGGATTGCCCAGCCGGGCGAAATCCGCTACACTAAGCCACAGGTGAGTCCACTATGGCTCTCATTTAGCCCAATAGAAACGACCTTCACCTTTTGATCAGCACGATCACACACAGTGGCACACTCCCTTACCTCACGTCTTCCACACAGACTAGATACTTGCTCACTCATGCAGTCACGCCTGAGCACGCATGACCACACTTCAAACTATGTCTCACACCCAACGTCCTGTGGGTAACAGTAAGCACATAGCATAAAACAGGACTACATCCTATTGCAAGTCTACAACGAGAACTAATCTGACAACAGGGAAAACATTCACCAAGCTAACCATACTTGGCAAAAGGCAAAAAGGGAATACAACAACAACAATGCAAATCAAGCGACCCCCAAGAAATGCAGTTCTCAAAAATACAGATTTCTAGTCTCGTCAAGCAAAGGAATATAATACTGGAACGTTTGATCACCCTGATCTTCAACCGCCCCTTCACTCACGCTGAGATGCGCCCCATCTCCCTGAGTCTTCCTTTCAGCTTCCTGAACCTTGAGTTGTTTTCTTAACTCGTGCTCCTCTTTCTCGCTCTCCTTCCAACTTCATTCTCTCCAGTTCCAGACGCGCCCACTCCGTTTCCTCGCGAGTCATGCGCTCTGCTATGAACTCTGGAATTGCAGATGCTTCCACTCCTAGCTCAGTAGCGAAGGAACGCCACCTTGCAATCCTTTCCCCTCTAGTCTCGGTGTTAGACGCCATGGTGGAACCTTCTCCAGTAGCTCGCCCTGAACGAAGTTCCATTAAGGAAAAACTAAGAATACAAGAATGCTCTCTATCCACAAGGATGAGACGCCCCTAGAAAATTAGTCTATTCTGCTAAACAAGCTGTCGGCACAGTGTCAGGAAATACTCTAAGCAGCCCAGCCGGTACTGCTTCCCTTTGACGATCTGACGCACGACCCTCGCCCCGGAATGATGTTTTTCCCACAAAATTCGAGACTAATAGAAGGACTATTTAATGCTATAGCACACTCGGCTGCTATGCAACAACAGGAGAGATAACTACTCAAGAAGAACGTCAATCAATATGAAAAATTGCACGAGCAAGCAATACAAGTCAGGTCAACACATGAACTTGTACAAGCAGGCAATATCAACAACTCAACAATCAAAGATGGATCCCTCAGTGTCTATACTGTAGGAAAGTGGCAACTCAACAAAATGATAATTAATTCTCCAATTAATTTAGGAACCATCCCGGAACAGGCTCGCCACATGTCGCGTGGTGGTATGAAATTTAATTAAAAGATTGCTCTTTTAATTATTAGTTCTAAGAACTTGAAAGATTCCACCCGAGGGTTTTCATGCTAAACCCCTGTTGCCACTTCCTTTCAGTAATAAAGGGTAAACAAATAAGTAAAACAACAACAAAAATGAGACACTGGGGGATCAGAGAAAAGTTTCACAACAGTTTAATCAAGAACACAATCAAAATAAATCCCAACCCACAAGAATGGCCAAAAACCCCAAAAGAAGTATTGTACACTCTACAACCTCCACTGTCACACAAGTTCAAGGGCTGGGGTTACTCGCCTCACACAGGCAAGGCCCCAGGCAACTCATGAAGAAGACTATCAGCACCCACGCCGCGCGCGCGGGGGAAACCCTAGCCTGATTAACATACGTCAACAAACCGGCTAGCGCCGTTCTCGCTCCTTCACTCTTGCAGTGAGACAGTTCAACCCGGACTCTCTCCCTCTCAGATGAACGAGCCTAACGCTCTTAGTGAGAATAAGATTGGCATCAGCCGAAAGTTATTGTCAGTCTTCCTCAAGGGATCCAGCGGAAAATAAGAGAAAGCGATCTTACCCCACTGGTCCTTGTTCAGCTCCAGGGAAACGACACAATCCCCTAGCACAGGACGACAACACACTAGACACTGCCTACACCAGCAGTCTCGAGGAGCCTACACGCTCACGTACTTCTAATTCTCACATCGAGGTACTTCCACAGTCGCACGTGACCGCGGTCCAACGTGCGTCGACCTTCCGTCGTGGTACCCCAGGCGCGCGAGGCTGCTAGTCCTAGCACCTCCGCCCCCTCCAGTTGTGATGATTCCTCCGAGCAGAAACCGGCGGGAGGTGTACTTCCGCCCCTATCCTGTATCCCCAGGACACATGGATCCAGCCTCCTCGCTGATCCGTAGGACTGGTCACTCCATGTAACCAGTGGCTCTCTCCGGCAGGACTCCTTTCACAACGCGGTGGCACCTTAGACTGGCCGGCTCACCGCTGCAAACTCGGTTTGCAATAATACGTCACCCCTGAGTAGACTCTCACGAGTGTGACCGGGTGTAAGGACACCCACGTGCGGTCAAGCACGCTTGTGCACGAGTGCACAGGGTTGTTGGTCGATACAGTTGGTCTGAAAAAGGACAAGAACGTCTCATCACTACTAGATAAGACAGCAGCCACTGCATTCTCGTTCAAGCCTCCCCCACACCCCAACACGATAGACGTAACCCAGACGTCATTAGAATGAGAACCCATAATTTGACTTATTCACAGGTAATTGAATTTCTCCCTCTTCCCATCCCTGCAGACATCACTTATCTCACAAGGCGATTAAGGAGACACAAAAACAAATGGGGTTGGTCCCTTGTTTCGCTGCCAAGGCAAAGCCATCTCGCGTAGTGTCTTCGTCTCCACACTCAAATTTCTGCTGTCTAAAGCAAATATCCATGCCGACAGATTCAACTCACACAGCTTCCGCATAGGGGCAGCTTCACACTGCGCCATGCGGGGCGCTTCCGAGGCGCAGATTCGAGTTTGGGGGAGGTGGAAATCCGATGCATTCAAACGATACCTCCGCACTCCATCTTTCACCTATTAGTCTGGGAAGGTGTTGTACATAACTTAGACTATCGTGTCAAGGAATATGTGTTTGGTTTTTGTTTTTGTTGTGTTTTTTTTGTCTTTTGTTGTTGGTTTTTTTGTTGTTGTCTTTTTCCCCTTTTTCTTTGGTGTTAATTATTTAATTTTTCTCTCTAGATTGTGTGGGGCTGCTATATGTCGTCAGTAACTCCATATAGTTGTGGCGGTCAGCCCACACAAAACAAACAGGCATCATAAGATTAGTTATATGTAATGGTGGGATGGAAATTAAATTTGTACATTGGGGAGATGTCAAACCACTAGGACAAGTAACGCGGAGAGCAGAACAAGGGACATAACCAGGGTCACAAATTTTTATGTATTTCTAGGTATGTAAAATCGGTTGTGGAAGATGAAATTCTGCAATGTGACGTGTACCTTTTTACAACTTCAGTCGTTTTATATATGAAATAATATTTTTATGTTCTGATGCATGTTGCCATGAACATATACTTGCCACATGCATATGATTTGTGGAAAGTCGTTTTATATATGCAATAATAATTTTATGTTCTGATGCATGTTGCCATGAACATATACTTGCCACATGCATATGATTTGTGGAACTGGCTCTTTATTAAGAAAGACGATTGGATGCTGGTGTCAATAAGGCTAATATGTCTTCTTAATAAAGATGCCCATTTTCTCTCTCTATCAGGTGTGCTGTGGTTTTGTGCAAAAAAGGATTTGTGTGTAAGAATGCAACACAAACAAAATTTTTGCACAGGGCCACAGCGTAAGGTTGTTCGATGCCAGTAGCAGACGATCTCTTGGGCAGTCTGCTTCTTACTTCCGGTAGTGCGCTGACCGCGGGTTTTAGTTCTAGAGGGGGGTCGGGCCAATTCCCATACTCTGGCCAGAACCCACGCACAGGAATTGGGTCATTCCTGAAACTTCTCCCGGAGAAGACGGGCACCAGCTCAGAGCCTTTCCCACCATCCACCCCCAGCTGCCACCAATCTTGTTATGATTAGGGCGGTCAGCCCACACAAAACAAACAGGCATCATAAGATTAGTTATATGTAATGGTAGGATGGAAATTAAATTTGTACATTGGGGAGATGTCAAACCACTAGGACAAGTAACGCGGAGAGCAGAACAAGGGACATAACCAGGGTCACAAATTTTTTATGTATTTCTAGGTATGTAAAATCGGTTGTGGAAGATGAAATTCTGCAATGTGACGTGTACCTTTTTACAACTTCAGTCGTTTTATATATGAAATAATATTTTTATGTTCTGATGCATGTTGCCATGAACATATACTTGCCACATGCATATGATTTGTGGAAAGTCGTTTTATATATGCAATAATAATTTTATGTTCTGATGCATGCTGCCATGAACATATACTTGCCACATGCATATGATTTGTGGAACTGGCTCTTTATTAAGAAAGACGATTGGATGCTGGTGTCAATAAGGCTAATATGTCTTCTTAATAAAGATGCCCATTTTCTCTCTCTATCAGGTGTGCTGTGGTTTTGTGCAAAAAAGGATTTGTGTGTAAGAATGCAACACAAACAAAATTTTTGCACAGGGCCACAGCGTAAGGTTGTTCGATGCCAGTAGCAGACGATCTCTTGGGCAGTCTGCTTCTTACTTCCGGTAGTGCGCTGACCGCGGGTTTTAGTTCTAGAGGGGGGTCGGGCCAATTCCCATACTCTGGCCAGAACCCACGCACAGGAATTGGGTCATTCCTGAAACTTCTCCCGGAGAAGACGGGCACCAGCTCAGAGCCTTTCCCACCATCCACCCCCAGCTGCCACCAATCTTGTTATGATTAGGGCGGTCAGCCCACACAAAACAAACAGGCATCATAAGATTAGTTATATGTAATGGTGGGATGGAAATTAAATTTGTACATTGGGGAGATGTCAAACCACTAGGACAAGTAACGCGGAGAGCAGAACAAGGGACATAACCAGGGTCACAAATTTTTTATGTATTTCTAGGTATGTAAAATCGGTTGTGGAAGATGAAATTCTGCAATGTGACGTGTACCTTTTTACAACTTCAGTCGTTTTATATATGAAATAATATTTTTATGTTCTGATGCATGTTGCCATGAACATATACTTGCCACATGCATATGATTTGTGGAAAGTCGTTTTATATATGCAATAATAATTTTATGTTCTGATGCATGTTGCCATGAACATATACTTGCCACATGCATATGATTTGTGGAACTGGCTCTTTATTAAGAAAGACGATTGGATGCTGGTGTCAATAAGGCTAATATGTCTTCTTAATAAAGATGCCCATTTTCTCTCTCTATCAGGTGTGCTGTGGTTTTGTGCAAAAAAGGATTTGTGTGTAAGAATGCAACACAAATTCACTTTACCCCCTTCCTTTCCCCCACGGGATAATTTTAGTCAGACGAAAAATGGCGTTCCCTCCCTCATAACGGTATTTACACGTTCAACCCAAAGAACCGTGACACATACCTCAGCAGACCCATGGCATGAACAGACTGTGTTACTCGCAGGAGATACCCAGAACTCCTTCTCTAGCGGTAACGGCAACGCCAGGGCAGGCGCGCGCGCCGCCCTGGGGCCGAGGCAGCCCTGCCGCCTCACACGTCTGGCTCGCTCAACAGCAGCAGTGGAATGAAATCTACGAGGCGTCCTAACGCCTAACAATCCGTCGCCCCAGGCCAAATTAGCCAACCAAAAGAATCAGATTATACCACGTGATGAACCAAGCATACGTGATCATACGTGATTCACTCATGTTCACCCTAGGGGTCTATCCCCCCAATATCAAATCTCGACACCCCTACTATCCCTCCTATGGTCAAACCCAATTAGCATCAAGAGGCAAGGTTGTGGCTTTGTTACTAATTTTAGGTGCGTCAGCACATTCCAAAAATTTCGGACAGCGCCGCTGTGGCGAGACCAAACCCCTATGTACACTTTCTCACTCTATCTTGCCGCTATCATGCGACACTTGGCCCTGTAAAAAAACACCAGCAAACCACTGAAAGTCAGTTGCTTGCAATGGAGCAGAATCCCCGAATGCCCCACCCTAGCAGTCAAAGTTCCTTCTTTCGTTAAGCCAGCTTTGAATTCATTAAAAATCTTTTCACAAAAGTCCTTGCGAATTAAGTTCATGCTTTTCAAAAATAAGGGGGGTTGAAGTATTTTTCACAGGCAGTCAGGAATGAACTATTTGCATTAGCCAATCACTCCTCGAGGTACAGATAATTGAAAGGAGCAAGAGTAAGATGACATCTATTTTCAGCCAATCAGTTTTTATATTGCATTGTCGCAAAGCTCTCTGGGTGACCCTCGTATTGTTAAACTGCCACTTATGGTGGCAAGTTTGCAAGTTAGAAGTAGTCAGTTCAAGAACTTTCCTGATGTTGGTAGTCCCCAGCCAGGAGTAAAACTGGATACCTGTGAGGGCAATAAAGGCATGCTGCAGTGCAATTAAGCCTTGATATGGTTGTGTGCCAGCATCAGGCTGGAATATTCCCCAGGGAGTGCAGATGATATTAGCGCCTGACTGTGTACATCCTATCTGTCTGGCTGTGTTTGCTCTCATGCCTGTGAAAGATAGACAACGTGGCCCAGGGAGTAATGTACAAAGCAGTTTAAATTCCAAATTTGATTGATGAAATGCTGTATGAAACCAGTACCCTGATATTCAGATCATGGCATCCATCATTGCAGTCCATCCTGACTCTGGTCACTGTGGGGGACGACAAGGGCCCAGGCCTCTTCCTCCTGGCTGGACCGCAGGACAGAGTGTCAGAGCTTGGACCTAAGTATGCTGATCTGTTGACCTTTTGTGTGTGCGTGTGTGTGTGTGTGTGTGTGTGTGTGTGTGTGAGTGTGTGTGTGTGTGTGAGTGTGTGTGTGTGAGTGAGTGTGTGGGTGTGGGTGTGTGTGCATGTGTGTGTGTGTATGCGAGTGTGTGTGTGCATGTGTGCATATGTGTGTGTGTGCATGTGTGGGTGCGTGTGCATAGGCACAAACACTTTTTTCAGGTCTTTTCATGTGGTTCTCACATGTATCCCTTATTTGTATTGGAATAATTATTCATTCTCCTATTTTTACTTGGCTTTTGAAGGATGAAAGCGATTTAATAGTGAATTCTATGCAGCCAATTCACTGTACAGAAACTGATGTAACCAAACTTGCACCTTGTCAGAATCGGTTACTCACTTAGTTATATTTTCTTACCAGGCTGTGTCAGATCATGGATGGGAAGGGAGCACCCAGTGGGGGCAAGTTCCGGGCCAAGGTCAGCAAACTGAGCCAGAGAGCCAAGGCAGAGCAGATGCTTCGAGCCAACCTGCAGTCCGCAGGAGCTTCTGAGGGTCAGGCCTAGCTGGCCCTTTCCTCTGTCCTCCACTCCACTTGTCCCTCCTGAACGATGCTCCACAGCTCCTGCTTCGTGCCGTCCAGAAATACTAGCATCTTACAGTTTAGAAATTATAAATAAGAATTTTTTAATCTTTTTTTTACCCAACATAGTTGCCATAGTGTGGAGTAAGAGCAAAGATTGTCAAGTTCTTACAAAGAGAGAAGAGAGACAATTTGTTTCCTTGGCAGTGGTTTTAACCAGAGCTTTTTTACTGAAAGAGATGCATGTTTCATCCTAGAACAGCAGTCATTTTTCTTCATGGTGATCACTGTATTCCAACAGACTTGAAAAATGGAGAAATTAATGAGACAATCAATCAAACTATTTAACAAACTGATGGAAGAGGAAAGGAAAAGATAATCATGAAAGTCTTCATACCTGATATGTTGATCTGAGTTTGCTAAGACAGCAACAAGCACAGCAAAGCACATCACAATTAAAAAGTTTGTCCATGTTTCCCCATGCACATCAATTACCTGAAGTGCAAGATTAAATTATACTACTCCTACTACTACTGTTTCTACAAGAAGTACCACTACTGCTAGATCTACTACTAGTACATGTACTACTTTTACTACAACTACTATCACCGCCATGACACCCTTGATGCAGTGCCTGAGTGCATAACATGATCTGCAGGGATGGTGAGTCATTTGCCACATTACCCCCTGATATGGGAGTTTTTATTTCTGTGTATCAGAGGTAATGATAGTGGGACTGTTTTGTACTTATTGTGGGGCTCTGTGGCCGAGTGGCTAGCGCACTTAACCTGATGTTGCTTGTGGCTAGAGTTGCATCCTTGAGCAATGTGCTTTACTCACATTGATTCTCCTCACCCAGGAGTGAAACAGGTACCTGTGAGGGCCAAGTTGGAAGATTGTGAGAGATAACTTAGTCGCGTTCATCCACAGCCTGGTTGCATGCTTCCCAGGGAGTTGAGACAGTGTTGGAGTGATACAAAGAAGTAGCCTGATGACCAGGGTGTAAATGTGTGCAGATTGAACATCCATCAGTGGGTGAAAAAGTTGCAATATATAAGAGTACCTTTACCTTTATCAAAGAAAATGAATGTCTGAGAACATTAGGTTGCCTGTGTTTGAGTGAAAGAGAGTTATTCCCTGACAATTATTTTTTAAGAACAATGTTAAAGTATGAAATTTTTCCAATAAATTGCCTTTTTCCTTCTTTGATTTGGGTATGTTGTTTGTTTGGGGTTTTTTGGTTATAATTTATTGTGAAATTTCATACTGTGCACATAGTCTCTGTTATGTTGATCAAACATGAGAAACTGGTGGTAAAGAATTGAATCGCAGCCTGTTATGTTTTGTGCCTGGAACTTGGACTTAAGATCAGAGGAAATATGTCTTCACCTTTTCATTTGTGTCCTTTTGTCTTTACTGATGATGTGTGCAGTTTACTTGAATGGCAATGTATGTGTGTATGTGAATCCCTGACTGCTCTTTCTTCTCCCACCGCCGTTCCCCCTCCCCGGTTTTCTTTTCCTGCATCCTCTGCTGCTATCTCTTACTTTAGGTCAGTGAGTGTGTGTTTGTCTCTCTCAAAACATGCAGCACACACACACACACACACACACACACACAGCCAGTGCAATCGAATTCTGAAGGACGATGTCTATCTGGCTGGAAGAGATAGGAAATAATGGTCTGTCCCCCCACAGCGACGCCTTCCGCTCAATGGCGTGGAATGTGGGAAGCCACCAAGCAAATCAGCTGCAGGACGGCAGTGGTCATCTGGTCCCTGACCTTCCAGGCCACGCTTGAAACGGACTGCACAACAAAACGTTGTATTGTCTTTGGTGTACCCAAATGAGACTGCCTTTGAAGCAAGGCAAAATCAACCATCGCGCTTTGATCAGGGAGGCTGCTTACATAGCTCACAAGGCGAAGGCCTTCAGGAGCATAGAGCTAGAATTGCTGACTACTGCAGTGAGAAATGGGTGGCTCTAACCCTCTAAATTAGAGATGGCAAGTCTGTAATGAAAAAGAGCCTAGACTGACAGCTCTAGGGCATGTACTGGCAGCCAGGGTTGAAGCCACTGCACCATTCTATGAACCCCAATCAGTAGTGACTGGCGCAGTTCGCAATGAATGCGAAATAGACTTGACCCTTCGTATTACAGCATTGTCACGCATGATTGTGCCAAGAATAGCTCGTTCTGGATACTATTATTACCACTTTAACAGAATTCATTCAGATGTCAAAACTTGTTTCCATTTTAACAAACATTGTATTTTATCGAATAAACGCTTGTTTATTGCCTCAACAAGCGTAATTTATTAGTTTTGTGCAAACTAGTCTTAGAACTACTTTAACAGCATGTGTCATGGAGCAGAGTGCTATCCCACAAGCCTCTCGTTTGACATTATGAATATTCCGGACGGATTAGTTCCATCACGTGATATGAACCGTGCTAGAGATTTTTTTTCTCTCTCTCTCTCTCTCTCTCTCTCTCTCTCTCTCTCTCTCTCTCTCTCTCTCTCTCTCTCTCTCTCTCTCTCTTTCTCTCTCGCGCGCGCGCGCGCCTGTACATATGACACGCTGCTACTTGTACCTCAAGACTCATTGAGAAAACAATTGTCGAAGGCATAAACTAAAACCTTGTTCATGCCATTGTTATTATATTGTACATATATATCACTGCCTACTGTTGTACATTGATATATTGCTGATATTTATTATCTTTTTTTATCCCCTCCCCCCTCCCCCCCCATTTATCAAGGATTGTCTATTCATTCTTTACGAGCAAGAACAATTTGTAAGATTGGCAGAAATGTCTAAAAATTCCATCCTTGATAAAAAAAAAGAATCAATCAATCAATCAATCTCTCTCTCTCTCTCTCTCTCTCTCTCTCTCTCTCTCTCTCTCTCTCTCTCTCTCTCTCACACACACACACACACACGCGCGCGCGCACACACACATGCTGCATATGCGTGTGCACTTGCTAATAATGAACTTGCGTGTATACATTGTATGTAATTATGCCATTGTAACGGGGCATACGGAGTCGAATCTGCTAACCATATTCTTGCGAGATCTTTCTCTTGCAGATTACTCAGTGTTCCACATGGCTTCTATCATTTCTATCCCTTTGCAATGGCTTCAGAGCAATGCGATTTGGAAAACTACCTCCTCCACACCATGGTTGTATGCAACATCATGGCTGGAACCCTGCATATCTTGAAAGGCAGCACGCTGCCTCCTCCTGGCACCTTCTGCAGTCACACGGTGGAACGTACGAGGCCTTTTCATGGCCTTGCCTATCTACAATGCCATGTATGCCTTTGTCCTTCAGTACGTGGTGTCCGAGCAGTTCCACACAACCGACCCTGTAGACCTACAATGCCTGTGGGTGACGCATCGATGGATTTTCGCTGCTGCTCTGCTAGCGGCCTGCTTCCTCCCGTTGCTGTTGCCTGACGACTCGTTTGTCCCTGTAGACAATAAGAACCAGGAGACTGCCTCGTTTTTTGGTTGCCTTTGTCACCTCTGCATGCTTCTGGTTGATCGATGGCTACGCAGCAATGCATCACCAAGATGACAAGCAGGTTTTTCTGCGCAAAGAGAACCTCAGGGTTTTGTGTATGTCTCTGACGCTCGTGGCTACCGCAGTTTTTCTAGGCAAATACGACAACTCGTGCAAGAATAAGCAACAGAAAAAGGATCGGCATGACAAGGTTATTTCCCTCTTGATCCAGTCAAATTCAGGTGAAAAATGGCCAAACCTTGAACAAATTGCTTTAAATGCAAATTCAACTGTTTTGGGTTGCTTAAGGGTGTGACTTTTACATCCCAAAAGTTTACCAAAGTATGATGGGGCAAACATTAATTTTTGGGCTCTGGAAAATGGCGACCGAACTGAAGTATGACGCAAACACAAATTTACCCTATTTTGCATTTATTACACAAAGTTACTAGAAATATGACATATAGTGCTAATTCAAGCTTCCATTTGGCATTTGCTAACTGAATATATGATAAATAAATCTAGATGTATTAAACATATGTCAAAAACGTGCATTTTCATTGATGATTTGATGTCTCTCAGGACATTTGACACGACGACAAAGCATAAAAATAAATGTAAATGAACAAAATACAAACAAACAGCATTCAATTCAATGCTCATATTGGTTTCAGACATGCATGCTTTTGAGAAAAGGTGAGGTGTGCAATCTCTCTCTCTAAATCCCCACTTGTCCCCCGTCCTCCACGAACCCCCCCCCCCCCCCCTTCTTCGCTCTTGTTCACCAAAAAATGAACCCTCATTTTTTTCTAAACACGGTACATATACACTTTTCTGCAAACTTTTCAACTCAAAGGAAAGCCAATTTCTCAGCAATCTATAACATACCCATTCCCCTTTCATTGCTCTTCATCAATTTCATCGTCCTGCTCATAGTCTAGGTTCACGGGTGCAACGTTGACACAGGTTTCTCCTCGACAATGACCACATGCTGCTGTGCACACAAGGCCATGTTTCCGGCAAGTGCACCTCGTGGTTGAACAGTCAGTCTGACAGTTGCACCTGATGACCGTCAAGAGCTCCTCTGGAGCAGCAGGCAAATCAGTCAGCATAGGGAGTAGCATGCGATTGGCCACTTCCCAACCCCATTGACACGGATCCAGGGACGCATCATTCAGGTTCTTCCATGCCTGAACCTGGAAATAGACGCGGAAGCAATGGTACTTGGCAGCAGATGATGATGGAGGCAGAGAACTTGGTTGGAAAGATTTGGTTGATGTGGCCACCTTCTGTACATATTCGACATATCTCAGATGATTGAGGCTGTCCTTTTCCTCACCTCCATACAGGAGCACAACCGCCTTTTCCCCTGCTTCTTCTATCTCCTGATGAGTACTGGCTGCCATGAAAACATCAGCAATCTTCTGAAACAGTGTTGATTTCCTCAGGAGTTTCACAGGCAGAGATTTGCCAATGTTCATCATCCCGCTGGTAGTGTCGCAACCAGTGATCGCATGTGCAAAAAGTATTCTCCCGCATGTTTCTGTCCCAATTTTGGCCCTCGTTGCCTTGATGTCCCACAGTTTGGCCTTTTTCCCACTCGGCATGAAGTACACACCATGAAGATTGTCTGTAACGTGGTACAGGAGCAAGACAAGAAGATCAGTGTCTTCTCCTATGAGGACAGTGGTTGAACTTGCAGCAACGTCTAGAGTTGTCTTGACAATCAGGCAATCGGCGTCATCTTTTGCATGGTGGATCTGGAACCCCAATTTCATCAAAATTTCGCTCAGAAGATTGATGAACCGCTGCTTGTTGTTTGGATTGGCAAGAAATTTCTCCCGAGTGTCTTGAAGGATCATGTCACCGGTGAAATTTACCTGCACTGAGGTACCATGCCGTCTGACATGGGTGGCAGCTTTGGTTGTTTGTTGCGTGCTGTACCCATCAAACACAATGGTTGCTTTCTTGTACTTTCATGCAACAAATTCTGCATACATCTCAGCCAGCTGGTTGTAAGTTGATCCCCTCCGCCATGGCAGCTTGTGGAGAAGTGAACCTCCATCAAGGACAAAATTAATGTTTTCATTTGGCAAAGTGGTGTTCTCTTTTGTAAATGACCAGAGATACTCTGCAAGTGTTGACTTTGATGCCAGTCGTGGTAGTCCACTGGCGTCGAACAAGGCACATGGAAGGTTGGTCATCTCAGACTTGAACAAAGATGGTATGGTCTCTGGTGTGCTTTGTGCTATCTTCAACAGGCGTTGAAAGAGAAGAAGTGGATTGATAATGATGGGCTCATCATTGACTCTCACTGCCAATTTTGTAGCAAGAGTGACGGCCACATCTTTCTTTCTGATGACAACCTCAAGCACATTTTTTTCTGTCATGCCATCCAACATTTTCTTCCTGATATTCTTGGCATTATCAACATTGGCTGTGGCATCTGCAACCCGCCCACTTGCGATGCTTCTGAGGGAAGGGTCTGAGAGAAATGGACTTCTGTCTGTCAGGTACGAAACAAGTGTCTGTGTGTCCTTGTGGTCGCGGGCTTGTCTGGTTATACCGGTTTCTTTGTGCTGCTCCGAAGTCGTGAATGTGATGCCTGAGAGTGTCTGCATTGCAGAGTTGACCTCAGCACAAGCAGGCATGGAAAGAAGCCAGACAAGACACTGTCTCTCTCCGAAACCCGTTCCCCGTGTAAGGCCTCCACTGGTCTTCAGACCTCTCATGAGGACTTGTTCGATGACAAGATCCTGCGACAACCCCGCCCAGTATCTCTCGCTTCTTCGGAACACGTGGTGCCCCTCTTGGTAGTCTTGATACACCTTTGGGTGTGTGTCTTTCAATGCCATCATCTGCTGGAGGTACAGTCTGGCAGATTTGGCGTAGTTGTGATGCCCTGCAGCTGCAAAAAAAGGCAACATCTCAGCTACTGACTGTAGGTGCAAATTGAAGCACCCAGTTCTTTCGGCCTTGATGGATTTCTTCAAAATGCCTATCATGTCTAGGTGCTGAAACCAGAGGCTGCTTGTTCGACTTCTGGACAGACTTTCTTTGTGCTTCTCTAGACGTTTGTTGATCTTAGATATCACATCATGGTTAGCTGCTTCTTCGGCTGAGATGCCACCTGCCGCAAGTCGTTCAAGAAGGCAAACAGCAGCATCAAGGTCTTCGTGGCCAACCTGGCGCAAGGCTTCCATGTTTGAGGTGTCAATCTCCTCTGAGGATGCATAACCTGCTACTGATGTGTCCATCAATGTTGGCGAATCGTCTGATTCGTGACCCAGCAGCGCGTCATCAGCCTGATGATGAAGGAGGATCCAGGGCAGGTCAAAGGCTCCTGATGTCAGAATCGCACTAAGAGCCGCGTCCATGAGAAGATGTGCCCGCACAGCTCGTAAGTACGCCTTGCCGTTCAAGATATGCACCACAGCATTCTCTGCATATACAAGTTCCAAAGCCTCCTGTAACCCAGTACCCCCCATGAGATGGCCAATACACCCGAGAAAACTCATCTGTGTGTGGAAATTCACCAACCTGAGGACCAATGACTGCAAGTGACTAGCACTATCAGCTGCACTTGACACGATGACCTGAGCTTTGAGATACAGCGGTTGATCGAAGGTGATCTAAAAGCCTGTTCACTGACAAAACACAATGTGGAATATATACAAGTCATGTCACTGGAGCTCATGTCAATCATCGGCATAAAAAAGACCTCCGACTTTCCAGGGTAGACACCATCAGCATGTGCCTCCTGCATGAAACCATTCCAAACAGGTCGTGGTGATTTCAGCGGCCAAGAGATCCTCCACAGCGTGTCGATGTCTGAAGTTGGGTCATCGGCAGCAACATCCGGGACAGGCTGATACATCACTTTGGACAACCCGTTCCAATCCGACCTGGAACAGACAAACAATATACCAGGCGTATTTCATCTTAATAAAGAAATTGTAAGAAACGCTAACATTCGTTTTATGATAAGAAAGAACATGGGTAACATTCGCTAGAAGACAGAAGATCATCCCCAACCCCCAACCCCTCAGTTTGTTTGATGTTTTTATATCATAAATGTCTGTATTACATGCTTGTGCTCTTGTTATTAATGAAGAAGATGTCTAGGGGTAAACGCACTGCTGCATGCAACATTCACTCACCTTTCTCGCTGTCAAGACTGGACAAGACAACAGAGAAGATGAATGCAGAGGTCAAATACAAAAATGACTTTAATAATACTTGAAGTGATAGAACAATGGTCAGTAAATCAACGTGCATGAATAATAATAAAAACTTCTGTGTTCAATTCTAGTTCTTTTAGCCAGCCAGCCTTTTCTATATCATGGTAAAAACTTATCTGAGTTCACTGAGTCCGTTCTGTGGAGGAATGATGAAGGGTGTCAGGGCGGCGTGACCCTGTGGTTGTCCGGGCAAAGGGGGGGTCAGGGCAGTTGACCCCGTGGCTGCTCCAGAAGGGGGTTGTCTTGGAGCGTGGAGGGGGGTGTCGACTGATGCAGGGGGCATGGGTCCTGCAGAGGGGAGGTTGAACTGGCCTCATCTCTCCTCTCGGCCGGTCTGGTGGCGGGGTCAGGAGACGGTCATCTCCGCTCCGGTTATAGCTTGTCAGCGAGCGGCTGCCCGCTTCTCCTCCATCCAGGGGGGCTGGAGGCGGTTAGTTGTAGGGGTGGGGTGGGGAGGGAAGCCATTCCCTGTCCTTGCCCCTAGGTCAGACTGGTCTTAATTGATACCATGTTGTATTCTTTCAGTGCTCCCGGGGAGAGGGGCAAACACGCCAGTCCCGCTAGCAGACTGCTGCCTGTATTTATATCTTCTTCCACGTCTCGATTGAGAGTTTCAGAAATTCACCAATGGGAAGAAAGGGATGTTTGGCGCCTGCTGACTCGACAACTTCTTACCGCTTAATGTCTTCAAAGTTCTCTACTCTGGGCCAATAGGAAAGAAGAGAAGATTGGCGCATTTTCGTCCCACTCAAAGTCTGGCACTGTCAGCACAATTCTATGGGTTCAAAGTCTCTCACACAGTCAGCACAAGCTTGGCGCCCAACTTGAAAACTGTTCACTCCTCCCACCAACACAGTAATATTCTAAAGGCATGGCTGGTTGCTTAATAAACTACATTTACTTGAGGTCTGGCTGGCTTCTATATCCTTAAATATTCCTTACTTAAAACATGCATAAACACACAATTCATAGTGGATACACAATTCATAGTGGTAGTGGTATGATGCTTCATTAGCTCACACAGAAAACGTAGCACAGGGTAGGCATTTTACCTAAACCATACAAAGAAATAAAACAGAGGTGGGTGGCCGCAACACTCCCCCATCCTTCAATGGAAAATTTCTTATGATTTTAATAAGAAATTTTCAACAAGAAAAAGAAAATGAGATGAAATCAACAACATTCAGCAACGTGACAAGGTATCGGCCAACACGTTCTCTCGGCCGGGAATATGTACAATTCGCAATGGGAATTCCTGGAGAATTAAACTCCATCTCAACAATCGATGGTTCTTTCCTTTTGTGTTGCTCAAGAACACCAAAGGGTTGTGGTCCGTATGCACAATGACCTCATGTACCGGATGTCTCAAATACACCTCAAAATGTAATAGTGCACTCAGTAGACCCAAAGCTTCCTTTTCCACAGTGGAGTAACCTTTCTGGTACTGCAAAAACTTCTTGGAAAAATAGGCTACTGGATGCTTGACATTGTCATTTCCATACTGCATCAATACTGCTCCCATAGTCTGATCTGATGCATCCACCATGAGCTCAAACTGCTTGCTAGAGTCTGGAGCCAATAAAACAGGATTACAGAGTAGGATTAGTTTCAACTTCTCAAAAGCTTGCTGACATTGATCATTCCATCTAAACACTTTTGTTTTTTGTAACAAGTTTGTCAATGGTAGAGCTACTTCAGCAAGATTACAGCAGAACTTTCTGTAGTACCCGATCATCCCCAAAAATCTTCTCACAGCTTTCTTACTGTCAGGGGCGGGCATGTCTTTAATTGCTAAGACCTTTTCTTGTTGTGTTTTCACACGACCATTTCCTACTTCATGTCCCAGATAGGTGATAGTGGCTTTCCCAAACTCACTCTTTGACAAATTGATGGTCAAATTGGCCTCGTCGAGGCGTTGGAACAAAAGGTTCAATTGAGACAAGTGTTCTTCCCATGTATCACTGTATACTACTACGTCATCAATGTAAGCCTGACATTTGGGGATATCTCTCACTAAGGTATTCATGAGCCTTTGAAATGAAGCAGGGGCTCCTTTCAGACCAAAAGGCATCACTTTGTACTGAAATAACCCATCTGGGGTTACAAATGCTGACATTTCCTTAGCCCTCTCTGTCAGGGGGATTCCGTAGTATCCTTTCAAAAGGTCAATTTTTGTCACAAAGCGAGCAGTGCCTATGCTGTCTATGCAGTCATCTATTCTGGGGATTGGGTATGAATCTGACTTGGTTACCGCATTCACCTTACGGTAGTCAGTACACATTCTCCAACTTCCATTCCCTTTCTTAACTAGTATGCATGGAGAACTCCACGCACTATGACTAGGTTCTATCAAGTCATGTTGGAGGAGAAACTGCACTTCTTTCCTTAGAACATCTTTCTTTCTTTCATCTACTCTGTAGGCATGCTGCTTGATCGGGCGGGTGTCACTATTCAACAGCTCTATGTCATGAGCTATGAGATGGGTTCTCCTAGGTACATCTGAGAATAAACCTTGATGTCTATCAAACAACTCTTTCATCTGCATTCTCTCTTTCATTCTCAGATGTCCTAACAACAACTCTGAGTTGTGATAGTGCTGGGAATTGCCGAGTTCTGGCTCTACTGTCCACTTTCGCTCAGTCTCACTCTCCCACTTTTTCTCTTCATCAGGATCGGGTTCACTACCACCTGTCACACACACTGGCATGACTTGCTCACCACTGTCAACCCCATGGCATTTCTTCAGCATATTGGCATGACACATCTTTGTCTTCCTCCTTCCATCCGGAGTGTCAATCACATACGTCACCTCTCCTATTCTCTTTCTCACCTTGTATGGACCAGCATATCTTGCCACTAGAGGATTTTGGGGGGTTGGCAACAGCATCATCACACTCTCTCCTGGTTCATAGCTTCTCTCTTTCGCTTTCTTGTCATACCACACCTTCATTCGACCTTTTGCCTTTCCCAAGTGCTCATTTGCACACTGTACTGCTCTTGTCAGTCTTTCTTTCATCTCGCTCATGTATGCTA
>JAWQFJ010023738.1:67500-75090 GCA_034096865.1 Theodoxus fluviatilis | reverse complement strand
CGGCTCAGGGCAATGAAAAAACCTCTAAGGCTACGGCTCAGCAGACGCATAGTAAACATTTCTAATAATACTAATAACCACAAGGCATGAAAAAACGTTGTCATCGTCTCCGGTGGTATCTGCTTCCTAGTCTGTTTGTCTATGTATTTGAGAGAAGCCTTTTCTGCAGCATTCAAAAACTGCTCGCTCTTCAACCTCAGACCAGAGTTAGAAAACAAATTTGAGACTAGAATTATGAGTTCCAGCTGGAGCTCGATACCACAAAAGGCTTTGCCCGAGAAATATCGAGTAGGGATGTCTAACTTCTGTAATGTGAGTAGCTACAACATGAAGGGTCCGGTCCACATTCCGCTTGTTTGAAAGTTGTGACTGTGCATGAGGAACAGGGCTAAAGTGCGAAATGCAGTTTTTGATAAAAAGCTCAGTAAAGGATTAACTCACTAAGTCAGGTATAAATCTGTCTTATATCTACGTCACTGTAAAAAAAGAATACTTTTCTTTGAGCATGCTGTGTGGGTTTTTTTCTTTCTGGAATATGCATGTGAATATCACATTTTGTCATTTTTTGTACTTTTGCCCTGATTTTGCATGCACGGTCAGATGCGCTGCAAAAACCTTTCATATTCAGGAACATTCGGGCTGTCTTAGAGTTTCAGCCATGTACACGTCTGCCACCGTTGCTGTCTGAATCTCTCTCCTCATTCGTGTGCCCGTGCATGCTGGAGAAATACTTACTGGTCTCGTAGCCTCTGTCATCTCGTGTGATCTACAGCACTTTACTGCCTTGGCATGTTCAACTGGGCTTTCCGGCGACCTCGTGCGATCTTTTTTCCTGGAGAGTTCCCCTGTGGTAATCGAAAACAATGCGTGGGCTCAGCTCCTGTAGGCCAGACGTGAGCAGGCATCGCACTCTCGATTTCCCTGACTTACGACGTGCAGCCACTTGCTTCTAACGCTATGGAGTGCGAATTCTTATTCTGCTGCATCGACGTGTCGCCTTGAATTTTCGTAAGCAAGCTGTAATCATGATCTTTGGCCAATACGGAGGCACATATGCCAGCATATATATTTCGTCGTCGCTAACAACCTCCCGTTTAGTCATCTGGCGCCATTTTCACACACGTTTGTGACTGGGCATGGGAAAAACAATGCTAACTTACGAAAAATGACAATAGGAGATATTTCAACCACATTATTAATTTCTTCATGCATATTCCAGAAAAAAATCATATGTTCATAGGGTAAATCTAAACTGTTTTACAGTGACGTGAATGTCAGGAATATGTATTCGTGACTAAGTGCACTGGTAACTTAAACTCAACGTTTTCTCGAAACTAAAAAAAACAACAACTTTAGCTTTGTTCTCAAGCACGGCCACATTTTCTTTTTCCTTAAACTTAGCATTACATGAATGCAGAGTTTTAAAATGTCAGGCTAAATACTTTGTAAAGATGAATATTGCTACTACAGATTTTGAGGAGTAATGGAGAAACAAAGGCACATTCTGACAGACGAAGACCCAGACCTTGGTGGACCAACAAAGACGTCGATGTATGAAGCAGAAGGGTCAAAGGTGACTGATCTAATTTCGCTGCAAAAGTAACACCATCCTGGTACTCGGCACTGGGATTTTACTTGACTGCGATCAAGCCACACTTCTTCAGTAAATGTTCTTCTGGATGACTTTTTGTTTTGCAACCGTCCAATTATAGTTATAGATTATAATATGTTCAGCATCGGCTTTTTTCTGTTCTTTTCATGCCACTTCTCTTGTCAAAAGCCTGAGTATGCATTCGTCTTCTCATAGACACACTAAGGCAGGCGTTTGGTTCTTGCCAGTTTGTGCTCTTCCTCCACGAGGGATCATTGTGAGTGTTCTATGTTCATAGCAAGAAGGTAAAATGTAATGCAATAAAGCACTCTGAACTAAAAAAATATTCCTATTTAACTCACCTCTCTCATAACTGTTTTTCCATACAGGTGTTAAGTGGACTAGGGCGACAAACAATTCACAAGTTTAGAGCAGGTCCCCAGGTTTATCTAAGATTGAGAAAAATACGCTGTCTATTGTCGTCCCCCTCCAGCACTCGTTGAACTGTACTATTTTGGTACCACTTTCACCTTCGGATGATTAGATTGTCTTCGTGAGATTGATGTTTGCGCCGGCGGGGTTTAATGAGATGACAGGCTCGTTTTTTAGTGCAAGGCCGAGTTTACCCAGGGGATTAATGACCTCACTCAAACACCCTATTCAGCTGTTGCAGCATTGGAGTGCAGGACACAGGAAGGCATTGTTATTCAGTGATTGATGAGGGACGAAAATAGGGAATCTGGTTCAAACTGTGAACCAAGGGGATTGTTGAATGGGTTCCACTTGTCACGAATGCCGTCCATTGTAAGGTCTGCCTTCTTAAGTCGGCATTCTCCATAGTAACACCTAGCAGTGATCAAACTTTGAATTCTTTAGAGAGCCCATTGCATTTTGTTTAGGGATACAGTACAAAACGATTTGAGACCCATACAATGGTGGTCAGACGGTACATAAAGTCAAAACCTTTACCTTTGAATAATCTGTCGTTTTAACATAGTGTTGAACGGATTTAAGGAACATCTTTTTGCAATTTTCTTTTTAAGTCAAATTGCCATCCCTGTTGTTCCTGAGATAACTAAATCAGAAACTAGTATTAATGTGTCTCAAACTGTGTGATACAAAAATAAGATTTTCAGGACTCATATGATTCATTTCATAAGTAGACTTCCTTGATCACTTTCAACCAACAACCGCATGCCTACGTTATGTGTAAATATGTAACTCTTTCGCATACATCATTCAAATGTATTTACTGCATTGGTGAGGACACAGAATGGTGACTTATCGTCATGGAAGATAAGGATGGGGGAATGGGAAGGGGGTGAGGGGGTAGGGGCTGGGATAATACAAAGAGGATGACTAATCACATGATTAAATCTAACGCCACTCTTCCAAAGTCGGTTAGTGTACCAATTTGAGGAATGCTGAAAGAGGACCACAAGACTCGGGTCGATACCATGTGGTCTTAAATCATCGCCGGGAGACCTGCAGTCCACTTTTTCACCGCACCTTTTGTTGTTGTTGTTTGCATGGTACTTATTTTTGAGAGCCTTCATTGGCACGACGAGGCAGTAATATGTGCGATCATAAATCAATGTATTCCATAACCCAGGTATTCCACCTCCTACTGTCACAACCCTGGGGACGACTCCCACTGCTGCTTTTTATCGTCCATCACTCACGCACTAAACTACAGCAGCTCCAACGTCACCACAACAACCTCCACCCTCACCATCACCCATGGACCCTAGTCCCAGTCCCACCTTCTGTTTTATCTCGACCACGCCTCCAGGTCGAAAGTGCCTTTGCCCTGCAGTTGCGCATGGCGCACATGGCAGGGCTACAACTCATCCTGAGAGGAATTGTGCTTCTTTTTTATTTCTTCAAGGGCAGGCAGTACTGGGACGTCGTAAGTCGATAGAATGAGGTGATGCATGCTGTGGGCACACAGTGCATGTTTACAGTCACACTTTGCATTCTCCTTAGTTGTTGCCCTCACCTCCTTCCTATACGGGTGTGAGACCAGGGCTGTGTACCGCCGCCATGTCAGACAACTGGAGAAGTTCCGCTTGCGTGCCCTCCGATCCATCCTGGGTATACGGTGGCGAGAGAAAATCACATACCTCGAAGTTCGGGACAGAGCGAAGACATCCTCTATTGAGGCAATGCTGCTGAGGTCCCGGCTCCGTTGGTCGGGCCTTGTCGTCAGAATGGGCAACGATCGCATCCTAAAACAGCATCTTTTTTGGGGGGGAGAACTCGTGCAAGGAATTTGTAATATAGGTCGACCACGAAAGCGCTACAAGGACTATTTGAGGGAGAACCTGAAATGGTGCGGCATCACACCACCCGAGTTGCAGGTAGTGGCGCTGGTATTGCTCCCGGTGGCGAGCTGTTTCCCGCAAGGCGTCCGACTTGCTGATTTGGGACTGTCGGCAGCAACATGCGTTAGCCCGAGAACGTCGCCACAGAGCTGCGATGGTCTGTGTGACTGCAACGGAGTTCGAGTGCCCCCCCCCCCCCCCCTGCCTTCCACTCTGCCGCACCAGACTGGGCCTGCAGAGCCATGTACCAGACTGGGCCTGCAGAGCCATGTACCAGACTGGGCCTGCAGAGCCATGTACCAGACTGGGCCTGCAGAGCCATGTACCAGACTGGGCCTGCAGAGTCATGTACCAGACTAGACCTGCAGAGCCATGTACCAGACCGGGCCTGCAGAGCCATGTACCAGACTGGGCCTGCAGAGCTATATTCCAGACTGGGCCTGCAGAGCCATGTACCAGACTGGGCCTGCAGAGCCATGTACCAGACTGGGCCTGCAGAGCCATGTACCAGACTGGGCCTGCAGAGCCATGTACCAGACTGGGCCTGCAGAGCCATGTACCAGACTGGGCCTGCAGAGCCATGTACCAGACTGGGCCTGCAGAGCTATATTCCAGACTGGGCCTGCAGAGCTATATTCCCGACTGGGCCTGTAGAGCCATGTACCAGACTGGGCCTGCAGAGCCATGTACCAGACTGGGCCTGCAGAGCCATGTACCAGACTGGGCCTGCAGAGCCATGTACCAGACTGGGCCTGCAGAGCCATGTACCAGACTGGGCCTGCAGAGCCATGTACCAGACTGGGCCTGCAGAGCCATGTACCAGACTGGGCCTGCAGAGCCATGTACCAGACTGGGCCTGCAGAGCCATGTACCAGACTGGGCCTGCAGAGCCATGTACCAGACTGGGCCTGCAGAGCCATGTACCAGACTGGGCCTGCAGAGCCATGTACCAGACTGGGCCTGCAGAGCCATGTACCAGACTGGGCCTGCAGAGCCATGTACCAGACTGGGCCTGCAGAGCTATATTCCAGACTGGGCCTGCAGAGCTATATTCCAGACTGGGCCTGCAGAGCCATGTACCAGACTGGGCCTGCAGAGCCATGTACCAGACTGGGCCTGCAGAGCCATGTACCAGACTGGGCCTGCAGAGCCATGTACCAGACTGGGCCTGCAGAGCCATGTACCAGACTGGGCCTGCAGAGCCATGTACCAGACTGGGCCTGCAGAGCCATGTACCAGACTTGGTCTGCAGAGCCATGTACCAGACTAGACCTGCAGAGCCATGTACCAGACCGGGCCTGCAGAGCCATGTACCAGACTAGGCCTGCAGAGCTATATTCCAGACTGGGCCTGCAGAGCCATGTACCAGACTGGGCCTGCAGAGCCATGTACCAGACTGGGCCTGCAGAGCCATGTACCAGACTGGGCCTGCAGAGCCATGTACCAGACTGGGCCTGCAGAGCCATGTACCAGACTGGGCCTGCAGAGCCATGTACCAGACTGGGCCTGCAGAGCCATGTACCAGACTGGGCCTGCAGAGCTATATTCCCGACTGGGCCTGTAGAGCCATGTACCAGACTGGGCCTGCAGAGCCATGTACCAGACTGGGCCTGCAGAGCCATGTACCAGACTGGGCCTGCAGAGCCATGTACCAGACTGGGCCTGCAGAGCCATGTACCAGACTGGGCCTGCAGAGCCATGTACCAGACTGGGCCTGCAGAGCTATATTCCAGACTGGGCCTGCAGAGCTATATTCCAGACTGGGCCTGCAGAGCCATGTACCAGACTGGGCCTGCAGAGCCATGTACCAGACTGGGCCTGCAGAGTCATGTACCAGACTAGGCCTGCAGAGCCATGTACCAGACTGGGCCTGCAGAGCCATGTACCAGACTGGGCCTGCAGAGCCATGTACCAGACTGGGCCTGCAGAGCCATGTACCAGACTGGGCCTGCAGAGTCATGTACCAGACTGGGCCTGCAAAGCCATGTACCAGACTGGGCCTGCAGAGCCATGTACCAGACTGGGCCTGCAGAGCCATGTACCAGACTGGGCCTGCAGAGCCATGTACCAGACTGGGCCTGCAGAGCCATGTACCAGACTGGGCCTGCAGAGCCATGTACCAGACTTGGTCTGCAGAGCCATGTACCAGACTGGACCTGCAGAGCCATGTACCAGACCGGGCCTGCAGAGCCATGTACCAGACTAGGCCTGCAGAGCTATATTCCAGACTGGGCCTGCAGAGCCATGTACCAGACTGGGCCTGCAGAGCCATGTACCAGACTGGGCCTGCAGAGCCATGTACCAGACTGGGCCTGCAGAGCCATGTACCAGACTGGGCCTGCAGAGCCATGTACCAGACTGGGCCTGCAGAGCTATATTCCCGACTGGGCCTGTAGAGCCATGTACCAGACTGGGCCTGCAGAGCCATGTACCAGACTGGGCCTGCAGAGCCATGTACCAGACTGGGCCTGCAGAGCCATGTACCAGACTGGGCCTGCAGAGCCATGTACCAGACTGGGCCTGCAGAGCTATATTAGAGACTGGGCCTGCAGAGCTATATTCCAGACTGGGCCTGCAGAGCCATGTACCAGACTGGGCCTGCAGAGCCATGTACCAGACTGGGCCTGCAGAGTCATGTACCAGACTAGGCCTGCAGAGCCATGTACCAGACTGGGCCTGCAGAGCCATGTACCAGACTGGGCCTGCAGAGCCATGTACCAGACTGGGCCTGCAGAGCCATGTACCAGACTGGGCCTGCAGAGTCATGTACCAGACTAGGCCTGCAGAGCCATGTACCAGACTGGGCCTGCAGAGCCATGTACCAGACTGGGCCTGCAGAGCCATGTACCAGACTGGGCCTGCAGAGCCATGTACCAGACTGGGCCTGCAGAGCCATGTACCAGACTTGGTCTGCAGAGCCATGTACCAGACTGGGCCTGCAGAGCCATGTACCAGACTGGGCCTGCAGAGCCATGTACCAGACTGGGCCTGCAGAGCTATATTCCAGACTGGGCCTGCAGAGCCATGTACCAGACTGGGCCTGCAGAGCCATGTACCAGACTGGGCCTGCAGAGCCATGTACCAGACTGGGCCTGCAGAGCCATGTACCAGACTGGGCCTGCAGAGCTATATTCCAGACTGGGCCTGCAGAGCCATGTACCAGACTGGGCCTGCAGAGCCATGTACCAGACTGGGCCTGCAGAGCTATATTCCAGACTGAGCCTGCAGAGCTATATTCCAGACTGGGCCTGCAGAGCCATGTACCAGACTGTGCCTGCAGAGCCATGTACCAGACTGGGCCTGCAGAGTCATGTACCAGACTGGGCCTGCAGAGCCATGTACCAGACTGGGCCTGCAGAGCCATGTACCACACTGGGCCTGCAGAGCCATGTACCACACTGGGCCTGCAGAGCCATGTACCACACTGGGCCTGCAGAGCCATGTACCACACTGGGCCTGCAGAGCCATGTACCACACTGGGCCTGCAGAGCCATGTACCACACTGGGCCTGCAGAGCCATGTACCAGACTGAGCCTGCAGAGCCATGTACCAGACTGAGCCTGCAGAGCCATGTACCAGACTGGGCCTGCAGAGCCATGTACCAGACTGGGCCTACAGAGCCATGTACCAGACTGGGTCTACAGAGCCATGTACCAGACTGGGTCTACAGAGCCA
>JAWQFJ010023738.1:50000-62500 GCA_034096865.1 Theodoxus fluviatilis | reverse complement strand
CTTCTTTGTATAACGCTTGTTGTGTTCCGAGCGTTGTACTTCTTCAATCAATAAAGACTGGAGGCTTGTTAGTATTTCAACTTTGAGAATTTACTACTTCTTCTTACAGTATAATTCCGCGTGTTCTAGGACTCGACATGGCGCCCGACAATTCCCCGGCGCATGCGCGCATAATGCGTAGACAAAACCAAGTGATAAACTCGTAGGCGAAACCAAGTGATAAACATGATAACACGACATCTTCCCCTCTTTGAGATTTTGCAAAAATCAGCCCAGTGGCTAGTTATTCATTAGAGTCTGTGATAACCGAGAAGGGAGATAAATTCACTTTAAAAGTTAAAAGTTCAGATCAATGTGTCCTGCATTCCAACAATGTTAAAAAAATGTTAGTTATCCTGGAAGCGGATTGGTCTGGTAACAATGCGGCCGCTGCGGGTCCTCGTCACGGCTGGACTGCTGTTGCCCTCGGGGGGTCGGACTGGAGGTAGACCACCACTGGCAGTGTCGGAACTGTTGACATCTGGCGGGCGTTGACCGACCTGGACGACGGACTTGCCCTGGCTCGGACTGGTACCTGACTCTGAATTGTGACTGTCAGAGTCGTTGCAGCTGGGACGTGCTGCATTGTAGCTGGGACTGCCACAATCTCCATGCTGGTCTCTGGATATAGGGACAGGGATAGCGTGACTGGACAGGGACAGGCGCTTGTGGACCGTGCTGGGGTTAGGACGGGACCGCTCAGGCTGAGGACTGTGGAACAGCCTGAGATGACGACGATTTCGCCGGAAGTTCTTGCCGTTAGGCGTTTGTACCACATAGGATCTTGGTGCACACTGCTGTTGGACGATGGCTGGACTTCCCCACTTCTTCTCGTTGTCCAGCTTCTGGAGAACTGGGTCACCTGGCGAAAGTTCTCCCAGTAGACGGACTCCGTGGCGTCTGTCGAATACTTTCTTGTATGCTGCTTTGTGTTCTCTATCCTTGTCCGCCACAGACTTCCTTTCATAACTTGGCGCAAGGTTTTCAGGCAGGGTTGGGAGTGTTGTACGAAGCTTTCGGCCGAATGCTAGCTCGGCTGGACTCTTGCCTGTCGCTGCGATAGGAGTGGCTCTGTGGGCAAGTAGTGCTATCATTGGCTCCTTCTGGCCCAGAATCTTCTTGGCTTCTTGTACAGCTCTCTCAGCTTCGCCGTTTGCTTGCGGGTAGTGCGGGGATGTGGTGATGTGTTCAAAGCCCCAACGCTGTGAAAACTGCTGGAACTCTGATGATGTGAACTGACGGCCATTGTCAGTAATGAGTGTTTCTGGAATCCCGTGACGAGCAAACATGTTGGACATCCGTCCGATGACTTCTGAAGAGGTGATGTTTCTGAGGTATGCTATCTCGAGGTATCTTGAGAAGTAGTCTATCAGTACAAGGTACTGCTTTCCCTTGAGTTCACAAAGATCAGCTGCACACTTCTGGAATGGCCTATCTGGTAGTTCTGTTGCGATGAGTGGTTCTTTTCGCTGAGTAGCCTGTTTCTCTTGACAGTGCTTGCAGTTGCGGACGATTTGCTTGATGCGCGTGCCGACTCCTGGCCACCAGCACGCTGCGTTCGCTCTCTCACGGCACTTTACGATGCCGAGATGACCGTCATGGATCCTTGCTAGGATTTCATCTCTCATGGACGCTGGTATCACGATGCGGCTGCCTCTGGTGAGCAGGCCGTTGTTCTCGCTGAGTTCGCCGCGGACTTCGAAGAGATCACGCAGTCCTTCCTCAACATCTGACGCGTACACTGGCCATCCTTCTCGCACGTAGTGTAATGCTGCTTGGATCAAACTGTCTTTCTTGGTTTCTTCTGCCAGTTCTTTCAGTTTCTTGTCCGGCATGTGGTAGGACCAGGACAGGTTCACGCTGTCGACGTAGTCTGCCACGTCTTCGATGAGTAGCTCCACTCTGCTCACATCTTCTTCTTTGTACTTCTGTGGGCTGCGAGAAAGAGTGTCTGCCACGACGAGCTGCTTTCCCGGCACGTACTCTGCGATGGGGTTGAATCTCATGAGTCGCATGAGCATTCTCTGGCATCTGACTGGGGTGTCCTCAAGGTTCTTGTAGTTGATGATGGGGACGAGAGGCTTGTGATCAGTCTCTAGCTTGAAACTGGACAGGCCAACCAGGTAGCGGCTGAACTTCTCACAGGCGTAGACAGCTGCGAGAGTTTCCTTCTCGATTTGTGCGTACCTGCGCTCAGTGGGTGTCAAGGTACGTGAACAGTACGCTACCGGCTTGAGGATTCCGTCAGGGTATTGCTGTAGCAGGACTCCACCTACTCCATAGCTGCTTGCATCTGCACTCACTGTTGTGGGCTTTCTTGGGTCGTAGAAGGCAAGTGTGGGTGTTGACGTCAGCATCTTCTTCACCTCACTCATGGCTTTGATCTGCGCTGGCCCCCATGACCAGGCTCTGTCGTTCTCCAAAAGTTCTGTCACTGGCCGCAGTACTGTCGACAGGTTCGGCAAGTATCGGCCCAGAAAGTTGATCATGCCCAGAACTCTCCTCAACTCCGTCACGTTGGTGGGGTCTGGCATGTTGGTGATGGCTTCAACCTTGGTCGGATCTGGAGAGACTCCGTTCTTGCTGATGCGATGCCCAAGAAACTCGATCTCTTGCTTTCTCAGCTCGCACTTGTCTGGGTTGAGCTTGAGGTTGACACTGGCTAGTTTCTTCATGACGCCGCCCAGGTGGCGCTCATGGGACAGCTCGTCTTCGCTGTAGACGAGGATATCGTCGAAGAAGCAGACGACGTTGCTCTGATCCTTCAAGATGTTTTCGACTGTGCGTTGAAAAATCTCAGGCGCTGAGGATATTCCGAAAGGGAGTCTCTTGTAAAAATATCTCCCGGATGTTGGGGTTATGAACGTGGTGAGCTTTGCTGTCGAAGGGTCGAGAGGCAACTGCCAGAAGCCTGAAGTCGCGTCGAGCTTGCTGAAGAACGCTGACCCCGATAGCTTGTGCAGAATGTCGTCGAGGGTTGGAAGGATGTACCTCTCCCGCTTCACAGCCAGATTGAGCTTCTTGAAATCTGTGCAAATCCTCACGTCGCCGGACTTTTTCAGTACTGGTACGATGGGAGCGCACCAGTCTGTAGGTTCAGTCACTGCTTCTATGATGCCTTTGGCTTCCATCCTGGCCAACTCTTTGTTGACTTTCTCCAACAGTGGTATTGGTATTCTGCGCGCTTTGTGTAGGCTGTAAGGTTGTACATCGTCTCTCAGCAATATTTTCACTGGGGTGCAGTCGACTGGTTTCTCATCCAGTGCACCGAAGGGTAGCCTGTCGATGGTGTCGATTCTTTTTACGAGACCCATCCTTGTTGACGCTTCTCGGCTGAGAAGATTGTCGGTCTTCGAATTCACGACAAAGATCCAAAGTGGGAATGGCTTATCGTGGACTCTGGTGACTGCTTCGAACTGTCCCAGGCACTCCATCACGCCGCCAGCGCTGCGCAGAATCGTGTTAGATTTCCGTAGCTGCGGTCGTGGACTCATGTTGCTATACTGGGCTGCCGAAATGACGCTCACATCTGCCCCTGTGTCGATCTTGAACGTGATTTTGCTGTTTTCAACTGTCAAGACTGTAGTCCACGGTGGTTCGTTGTTGGTCCCACTGTTCACTGGCCCAATGAAGATTTCTTCTTGTGTCACTCTGTGTACTTCGTCCTCTTCTTCTCCTCCTCTTTCTTCATACTGGTAGTCGTAGTGGTGCTCTTCCACTGAGTGCATCGATTTGCTTCTACATACTGCTGCGAAGTGGTTTGGCTTTGAACAATTTCTGCACCTTTTTCCCTGTGCAGGACAGATCTCTGTGTTGCTATGGTGACGACCACATCTTGAGCATGATGATGAGTAACCTCCTCTCCCTCTCTGCGAGAAGTGATTTCCACGGCCGCGTGGACTGCCACTGGTATGCTGGTTCTGCTGACCGCCGCCCCTATGGCCAGAGCCGCCGCCCTGTGGATGATGACTGCCGGATCTGTCACCTCGATTACCGTTGTAACCGCTGCGCCTACCGCCTCTGTGATGGCCCCCACTGGCCCCTCTGCCGCTGTGGACTGCATCGATCGTCTGGCGTTGCTCTGTTAGCTGTGTCTTTACTTGTTCATATTGTCGTGCTGCAGTGATGGCATCTTGAAGTGTCAGTGTCGGTGTCAGTTGGAGCTTTTCTGAGAGCTCGCGATCAAGAACTCCAAGGACAAGACGATCTCGGATTGCTTCGTCTTTGTTCGGTATCTGTGCTAGATTTGCCAGATCGTACAATTCTCTCACGTAGGCTTCTATGGTTTCCCCCTGCTTCTGGTTGCATGAGTGGAACCTGGCTCTTTCATGAATGACATTTACTCGCGGAATGAAGTAGCCATCAAATTTCTCCAGAATAGTCGCGTAGACTTTTCCTTCTTCTTCCGACAGTTGAAAAGACGTCAGAATCTTCTCTGCGTCTGCACCCATAACGTAGATAAGAGTACTTATCTGGATTTCCGCGTCTTCTTTGTGCAGCTTTGAAGCCGTGAAGAATCGCTGGAAACGTTGCTTCCACTCGGGCCATGCTGTAGGATTGCTGAAGTCGAAGTTTTCCGGAGGCTTGAACGGACCCATCTTCACTGTTTCTCCTTAGACCAGTACCACGTGAAACCGGTTCTAGAAACGAGACACACTGGATTTTGATCTCAGTTCAGCACACGCACTGTTCACAGTTTACCGCTGTTGCGTTTACCGCTGCCACCATGTTGTGTTCCGAGCGTTGTACTTCTTCAATCAATAAAGACTGGAGGCTTGTTAGTATTTCAACTTTGAGAATTTACTACTTCTTCTTACAGTATAATTCCGCGTGTTGTAGGTCTCGACATGGCGCCCGACAATTCCCCGGCGCATGCGCGCATAATGCGTAGACAAAACCAAGTGATAAACTCGTAGGCGAAACCAAGTGATAAACATGATAACACGACAACGCTTAAACTGTAATATTACTAATAATCACCTTGCCATTTTTCTCGCCCTCACTCTCTGAACATGATTATTCTCGTTCTTTCTTTTTCTGACTCACTCACCCATACAACCATTTACAGACACGCCCTCCCAACCGTCAGCTCTGTGGCCAAGTGGTTAGCGCGCTGGACCTACAGTCGCTTGCGGCCAGTGGGTACGGCGTTCGAAGCTGCGCGGTTCCCAGAGTTACATCCTTGAGCAAGATGCTTAACTCGCAGTGCTTCTCCCCACCCAGGAGTAAAACCAGGTACCTGAGTGGGCAATGTTGGCAAAACGTAATGCGAATATCCCCTGTATGCAGCCAAGCGCCAGCATCGGGTTGGAATACTCCCCAGGGAGCGGAGTTGGTGCTGGTACCTGACTGTGTGCGTCTTAAATGTCTGTCACTATGTTTGTTGTGAGGGACCAGTGAGGATTGATCAAGATGCCCAGCTGTAATTCATGAACGTGGACTTTCAGCGTAGTCTTAGACCCGTGGGGTGTATTTCATGAACGTGGACAGCGTAGTCTTAGACCCGTGGGGTGTAATTCATGAACGTGGACTTTCGTAGTCCACGTTCATGAATTACAGCCCTGGGGGTAAAGTGTAAAGCGGTTTGAGATGCAGAAAAGGGTGTAAGTCGCTATATAAAATCAAACTTTTATCTTTACCTTTAGATATCTCATGCTTAGAAATTCTCTGCTGCAATATCCCTCCGCACAATGCGCAGCAACTCTTTCTCCAGATTTGTCTGCTAATCAGGGCCACCATTTTGACACGGACTGCCATTAACGATTACGCGGCAGGCTAACACATTGCTTGCACTGACAAGAGTCAAGCCACCATACTTGTGAAGACCGTGCACTTTTCTGCGTGTACTGTGTACCAAATGTCGTATAGGGGACTTCTGAAGGCAAACAAAAGCTCGCGAACATACTTGCAGGATTGCCTTCCTGGTCTACAGTTTCAATACTTTATTGTTAAAGCAACTTGATGGTATTTAAGGTTCATTGCTTTGACTCTTTGGAAAGAAAGAAAGTAGTATACTGCAGGAAATGAGAATAGACCAATGCTGAGGTCCAGTGACTGGCAGAGATTCTACTCTGTGCTTCAGCTTTCGCTGCTGTATGCTCCTCAAAAATCTTTCGTCGGAGAGTAAACTGTGGTGCACCAAACAGGAAGGACAGTTTCCTTGCGCGCCTTTGGAGGATGATTGTAACCAAACGAGGAATAATATGTCATCGATGCTCGGACCCTTTCAAGTCCTTCGCGTCTCCCGTGTCATTTCTCCCCCCATCGTTTCTCTCCGGCCATTTCCCCCCGCTCGTTCATCCCCCAGCAATGTCTTCCCCGTCGCGTCTCCCAGGTCATTTTTGCCCTCGACATTGATTCTTCCGGTCATTTCTCCACCAGTTGTTTATTGTCCCGTCATTCTGATCCCCGTCATTTCTCCCCCAGTATCTAACACCCTCCCCCCCCCCCCCCCCCCGCCAGCCTCCCCTCCCGCCCTCCGCCTCCCTCCTACCGCCTCCAGAGAAAGGGATGGGGAGAAATTTCAAGGGGGCGGAATGACCTCGGTGGGTGGGAGTGGGGGTGGGACTTCGTGGGGAGAGAATTGACCTGGGGGACTCCGAGGGAGAGAAACTTCAAGGGGGAGAATTGACCTGGGGTGAAAATTTCAAGGGGACAAAATGACCTTGGGGGGGGGGGGGGAGGGGGGTAGGGGAGAAAGGGGGGGGGGGGACTTTAAAGGGGTGGAATGACCTCGGGGGAGAAACTTCGTGGGGGAGAAATGACCTTGGGGGAATTTTGAGGGGGAGAAAAGATGGATTCGTTGTTCGAAGCTGCACAGATCCTGGAGTTGTATCCTTGGGGAAGGTGCTTTACCTACATTGCCTCTGCTACCAAGGAGTAACACCGGTCACTGGGCGCTGCACAGATCCTGGAGTTGTATCCTTGGGCAAGGTGCTTTACCCACATTGCCTCTCCTACCAAGGAGTAACACCGGTCCCTGGGCGCTGCACAGCGACACAACGGCGACCGAGGGTGACATTTCCCAGAGAGAATTACCTCAATTAGGACAAAATAAAAATAATCATTATCGCTATTATCATTTCTTCAGTAAGGACTACAATAAAGATTATCATTATAATTAGTTTCATTTGACCGGAGTAAAGAGGTCCTAGAACCATTTCCCTTAGAATCCGTCATTCTCGGTCAGCAGTAGACAATCTCAAAGAACCCCGCTGTACTTCCATGCAAAAATTGGTTTCAGATTATCTTCAGGGAGTCTCTACTCACTCGTCTGTGCAGAATGGAGCAGGTGATCCAATAAGTTACGCTGTGAAGGGTAAGTATGAATAGACAGGCCCTGTACAAAGACCACCACTACCTTCTCTAACAAGAACGGAGTCTAAACCTCAATAGTTTCGTTGGTCACATAACAGTGAACAGCAATCTTGAGTGCAACAACGCATTCATACGATAATTCCAGAGCTCCAAGCATATAAAAAGTATGTGGTGCTCTCATGTCGTATAAGATCGAAATACCTGTTGACAATTGCATCAACATTATGTTTGATTCCTTGGAGCTCGATAAAATTATCGCTTGGAATCGCACCAAAGATGTTGTTCAGTCTTGTAAAGGCAATGCAACCCTTTGGATAAGCCATAAGGTGTCACGTCAAGTGCGAGGTCGATAATTTACGACTTAGGTAGGATGTCTTGTGGCTCGAAATGTTTGCCTGTGATGTAAATCTACACTGTCAGTGTCTCTCTTCGGCACAGGCAGGGCGTTTTGTGAGAACTAGCGAGCAATGTATCTCTCTCTCTCTGTCTCTCTCTCTCTCTGTCTCTCTCTCTCTCTCTGTCTCTCTCTGTCTCTCTCTCTGTCATTGTCTGTCTGTCTGTCTCTCTCTCTCTCTCAGACAGACAGACACACACACACACAGACACACACAGACACACACACATACACACAGACAGACACACAGACACACACACAGACACACTCACAGACACACACAGACACACATACAGACAGACACACATACAGACAGACACACAGGCAGGCACACAGAGAGACACACAGACAGACACACAGACAGACACATAGACAGACAGACAGACACACAGACAGACAGACACACATACAGGCACACACACAGAGAGACAGACAGTCAGACAGATACACAGACAGAAAGACAGATAGACAGACAGACAGACACACAGACACACAGACACACAGACAGGCAGACACATAGACAGACAGGAAAAAAAGACACACAGACACACAGACCTACAGACACACAGACAGACACACAGATAGACAGACACACAGACACACAGACACACAGACAGAGACAGACAGACAAACAGACAGACAGACGAACAGACAGACAGACAGACAGACAGACAGACAGACAGACAGACAGACAGACAGACAGACAGACAGACAGACAGGCAGACAGACAGACAGACAGACAGACAAACATACACACAGACAGACACACATACACACATACAGACAGACAGACAAACAGACAGACAGACACACAGGCAGACAGACACACAGACAGACAGACAGACAAACAACCAGACAGACAGACAAACAGGCAGACAGACACACAGGCAGACAGACAGACGCACACACGCGCGCACGCACGCATAAGCACAGCCACGCACAGAATAACAGCAGTTCAGTTCAGTTCAGTCTCTTAACCCTGAGATGGGCTGTTGAGGCACCACTGATGACTTTCAGACAATCTTCCTCCATCGATCTCTATCCTTTGTGGCTCACTGTGAGTCAGCAAAGGTCAAGCCTGTCCACTCTTTGATGTTGTATTCCCACCTCTTTCTCTGTCTGCCTCTCCTTCTCCCACCTGGTACGGTACCTTGCAGGATGGTCTTGGCCAGCCCACTGCTCTTGACACGTGACCGTACCACTTCAGCTTTCCGCTTTTCACGATTGAGAGCAGGTCTTCGTACTGTCCAAATGCTCTCCTGATCCTGTTGCTGACTTCCTCATTCGTGACATGGTCTTTATATGAGATGTTCAGAATTTTGCGGTAGCATCTCATTTCCAGGGCTTGTATCCATCTCTGTAGTTTAGATGTGAGTGTCCAGGACTTGCATGCATACAAGAATACGGAGATGGCCAGCGTGTGCATGAGCCCGATCTTCGACGCGAGAGTGATATTTCTGTCATGCCATTTTGGTTTCAACTTTGCCAATGCTGCTGTTGTTTGTGCTATCCTGGACAGTAACTCTGGTTTGGATCCTTCATCAGTCACAACAGATCCCAGGTATTTGAAGTTGTTCACAGCTTCCAGTTTTTGGCCATTTTGAAGCCCCGAGGGTTGTTCCTCATCACCTTGGTCTTCTCGGCGCTGATCTCCATGCCATATGCCTGTGAGGTCTTGTCCAGGTGCTCGACAAGACTAGTCAGCTTCTCTTTACTATCTGCTAATCCATCAATGTCATCAGCAAAACGTAAGTTTGTGATCTTTCTGCCGCATATACTGATTGTTTCTTCGTGGTCTGCTGGGCATCAGTGATTATCCTTTCGAGGAAGAGGTGAAGAGTGTGGGGGAGAGTAGACAGCCCTGTTTGACTCCGACCGTTGTCCTGAACCATTCGCCTGTGGTACCATTGAACAGGACTGCGCTGGTCGTTCTGTCATAGAGTTGTTCGACGACTTTGATGATCTTGGAGCTGATGTTGTAGCTTCTCATTGTGGCCCACAGTGCAGCATGCCAGACTCAGTCAAATGCTTTTTTAAAGTCTATAAAGACATGGTACAGATCTTGTTGGTGTCGTAGATGTTTCTCACACAGGACTCTCAGATTGAAGATCTGTTCGGTGGTGCTCCTCCCCTGGTCTGAAACCTGCCTGCTCTTCAGCAATGATTTTCTCTGCCTGAGGTTTAATCTGTTCAGCATTACTTTCAGCATGACCTTGCTGGGATGGCTGATGAGGCTGATTGTGCGGTAGTTCTGGCACATTTGCAGGTTTCCTTTCTTGAGCAATGTTATCACTAGGGATTGTGTCCACGGGGTTAGCCAATCTCCCGTCTGCCAGATCTCATTGCAGATCTTTGTGAGTACATTGATCATTGCGTCGCCTCCTGCCTGGATGAGTTCCCATTTGATTATCTTCAGAGAGGAACAATAATGATGATGATGATGATGATGATGATGATGATGATGATGATAGCTAATAAAGATGATAGGTAATAATAACGATAATGAAATTTATAAATATAATAATGATGATGATAATAATGATGATGATACTAAAAACGATAACAATGATTGTAATAAAGATTGTAGTGATAAATTGTAAAATAATGGTAATGATGATGATGATGATGATGATGATGGTGATGATGATGATGATGACGACGACTACGACCTCGATGACGACGACGACGACGACGATAATGACGATGCTGCCGCTGCTGTTGTTAACTTATGATGGGCGACGGCGACGGCGACGACGACGACGAGTGTTTTGTTTTGCCCAAATACACGAGATATTATATTTCACCGCTGGTGACCGCTGAGCAGCGCCCAGTGCCAGATGTTACACCTGGGTAGGAGAGTCAGCGCGGGTGAAGCACTTGGCCCAAGGACGCAACTTCAGGACCCATGCTGCAGTGAACTTCACATCGCCTTGCCGCAAGGAGGCCACCTTAGCCACTGGCCTAGAGCCCCGACTTCACATCGCCTTGCCGCAAGGAGGCCACCCTAGCCACTGGCCTAGAGCCCCGAATAGATCAAACTTTTTCCTTTTTCCCTCATGCAGACCCCACCTCATGCCGGACCCTCTCAGCCTCTCAGTCTTTTCAAACTCGGCCCCAACTCCCCACTCCAGTCCACTCGACCGACACACGAGTGAAGTGTGCACGCGTATCGTGCTTTCCGCCTGTGCATGCAGTGCGTGACGCATGAAATCCACTACATGTATGCACGCTCATGCGTGCCAAGTTTACACAGGCACAGCCTCGTGTACTCGTGGTCCTCTACATGACGCGACTCTGTTCATCTGCTCTGTGCTTGGGTTTGTCCAGAAACTTGATCTACCTGGAGGCAAGCCGCACGAAACGCCCTTGCAGGAGATGAGAAGAAATACAGAATACTTGCATCGGCACAGGAAGACCCGGCTGCGAGTAGCTGGACTTTCTACAGAATTCATCTGCGAGGGCTGTGGCAGGTATTGCCACTTCACTGTGGAACTTTACAACCACAGCAGACTCTGTTCTGTGACCCCATGGAGCATTTAAGAGTGCTGATCCCATGGTCCTTTGGGACTGCAAGAGGCCTACGACGACGACGACGACGACGACGACGATGATGATGATGATGCTGATTTGTGAGATTAGTGTACAGTCCACAGATGAACTCCTGACATCTCGTTGTTGAGATGACAAATTGGCAGGAAGACGATGGCTTCTTCGCCATCGTCGTCGTCTTCACTTTTGGGGGTCATCATCTGGACATTAAAAACAATATTAGGACCCACATCCACTTGCTTCGAATGAAATGTCTGTACACCTCATGTCATCTATGATCGACAAACAAAACCTCTGGACTCAAGGTTATTTGTTTGTGTTTGATAGAATAACACCAATTTAGCAACATAATGAATCAATCAATCCACGGAACGACTGACCAATCCAAAAAAGAAACGCGAATGACCAATAGTTTCATTCCCTAGTGACGAATTAGGAAGAAAACAGAGTATGGTAACGAGGTTGGTGGTGAAACGTATGGAGGTTTTTTTTCCCTCATCATGTGCATGTTGATGTTTGTCACTGTTCTCGCGGAGACTCATGCAAGAAAGAACACGCAAAAACCCCAAACAATAAGATGCATCTTATCTGGGTATATGAATGCTTGTGTCACGTCACGACTGATTTCCGACTTACTTATTTGTTCACTCACTTCCTCAACTCCATTACCTTTACATTTGATCCCCTCATATTCCAGTTCTTTCCTTGTGTGCTTGCGTGCGTGTATGCATCGGTACATTTCTCACGTGTGCCCTCGCATCTATGAGTGTTTGTATGTTTGTGTGTCTTTTCCCCCTGTGCGAGTGTGAGTGCGTGCGTGTGTGAGTGTATGTGTGTGTGTTTGTGTGAATTCACGTGTATGCATGTGAACATGTGTGTGTGTGCATGTATAATGTATGTATAATGTACTTATATTGCGCGCACTTTCAGCCCAAAGGCTGCTCAGTGGCGCATGCACACACACAAAAAAATGTCACGAATTTTCCATGGTTCTAGTATGTCCCTAGTAGGGGTCGACTAGGATCCCCTAGTCAGCAAGACGCGCTAGGCGGAAAAGGCACGTCTTGAGGCTTCCTCTGAACTTCTTCTGCTTTGGCTCCTGACGCAACGCCTCTGGCAGTCAATTCCATAGTGCAGCAGAGCGGAAAGCTCGATCCCCTGACGAAGACCTTGTCGGTGGCACCCTGAGGAGATGAGAAGC
>JAWQFJ010023738.1:35000-40000 GCA_034096865.1 Theodoxus fluviatilis | reverse complement strand
GGTAATGATGATGATGATGATGATGATGATGATGATGATGATGATGATGATGATGATGATGATGATGATGATGATGGTGATGGTAATGATGATGATGATGATGATGATGATGATGATGATGGTGATGGTAATGATGATGATGATGATGATGATGATGGTGATGGTAATGATGATGATGATGATGATGATGATGATGATGATGATGATGATGATGATGATGATGATGATGATGATGATGATGATGATGATGATGATGATGATGATGATGATGATGATGATGATGGTGATGATGATGATGATGATGGTGTGGTGTTGTTGATATTTAATATATTCATGATATTTTTGTCTCTTCCTTTTTTTGCTGTCCTTGTATCTTTGCCCTCCTTGGGTATTCTTTTAGCCCCAATAAAATGAGATATAAAAAACTTTGTTCACTTTAAGTAAAGCTTTTAACTTAGAGAATAGCATTAACATCACCGTTCATGCATGAGTTTTGCCTTAATTAATTTTAGCTCAGCTTCATTAAGTATAGCGATAGCATCATCGTTTATATATGAGCTGTTAACTTTGTTCACTTTAAACACAGCTTTTAAATTCGAAAGTAGCATTAACATCTTCTTTCATACGTGAGTTTTGGCAGTTTTGCCTTATTCGATTTTTAGCGAAGCTTCAATGACAAGTAGCAATAGTATCATCGTTCATGTTTGAGTTTTGGTAGTTTTGCCTTGGTTTATTTGAGCGAATCTCTGTGAATAGCAGCACTAACTGCTGTTGCCTGTACCCCTTATAGCGAAGGTTTCATAAAATGAAACAATAAACACCATCCTTCATTAGTTGGTTGTACCTTTGTTTCTTCAGTTTTAGCAGACCTCTGAACACATTTATCTTTCTTCGACCATATTGTTCCTGTGAAGAAGACGAAGACACAGAAATAACGTTGCAGTAGACGTCTGATGTATAATAGAACATTCTGGAACAATTAATACCATGTATGATGAGATGCTATAGAGAACAACTATTATAGCTTTTGGTACTTTATTTCTGGGTAAATGAGCACCTTTTACTCACAATGCCCTTGTTTATGGACCATCACGTAAACATATTTTTCAAAGACGGTAATGAACTAGGTTTTGCAGTCGTGAATAGCTACTAGAAGAGGGATAAATGAGGGGAAAATGTGTAAAAAGTGGGTGTAGGCGGGGTGGGGGCGAGGTGGAGGTGTGGTGAGGGGTGGGGTGGGGTGGGGGTTGGGATGGGTGGGAGGCAGAGAAGGACTAACGCAGTTTTACAGTTTGATGGATAATGGAGGACCACTACATTTGGAAACAATGCCTAGGACACCATAACTGTCAAACGTCGCAGATAAAGGAGACATTAAGACAAAGTTGTTTGCCCTTCATATTTGCAATGCTGTTTGGATGGGGGAAAAGAGGATGGTCTTATCTACAAAATCTCCAGCGAATGATTGTTAAAGTTGGTGTATTATATATCTACACACACGCGCGCGCGCGCGCATGCACACACTTACACGCACACACACCCGCGCGCACACACACACTTATTGTAGATGTATTGAAGTGTGTATTACATTTTACTTATCTTGGATTTACGCTTCACAATAATGAAATACTAAAATATTCATCGACCATTTCAGATAGCCTTTGGTTTTATATATTATTCACGAGCCTCTACAATACCACCAGGCATTGTTCACGAATGATGTATATCACATAACTAGCTAGAAACCAGATAAGACCTCCAAAGTCGCTTATCTGTCTTTCGAAAACTTGTGTTCACAACAGCGTCAACTTTGACCAACGTCTTAGATACTCTAGCACTAAACAAGAACCACTTGGGATACTATAAATAACACGAAAGGATATACTCCATTACGGACGCACTGTTGAATTCCCTTTATGGATTATCATTCCTTCACATACCACGCGGATGCGTGAGGGCTCAACATGCACACGCTCTCACAGGTACTGCGCACGTGCACACTCATACATACAGGTTCTGGCTTATTCTCCCCCTGGCACGAATGTACACATGCGCAATCAGTTACGCATGCCTACGTAATCATGCGAGTTTGTATTCAGTCGCACATTTCGCATTACGCAAGCATATGGAACGCTTGAACACACAAGAACAAAAACTTACAATGCCCACAGTTCAAACACACAGTCTCCACTTTGACTTCCTTCCGTACCATTGCACTTCAATTTCCAACATCCTCAAAAACATCACTCAGAAAATAATAAATTCCCACCCAAACAGGTATGTTGGGGCTGCCTTATGGCCCTAACTTCTGGTAAAGCTCATCAAATATGCATGTGACCTCTGCGCGGGCGAGCATGACCCGTCGACGCTGTGCGCCATCTATCGATCGATGCTGGTAGAAGGCGCTCCCACAGGAGACGGGTCCTGGCAACGCAGGGAATTTCTCTGCCAGCCCAGCACGTGCCTGGCACGATCAATTCGTGGTGCCGAGGTGGTTCCTGCCCGCGCAGAGCCTGACTGTTCTGAATGGAGAGCCTCAAAGACAAACTGCAAGGAGAACCCTGGCAGCAGATGAGCCAGGGAAACCAATAGCAGTGAAGATAAAAAGAGACAATAGGTGCCCACGTATATAAGGGTAGAGAGCATCCGAGAACAGATAGACCCTGTAGATGAAAATCAGTCGATGAGAGACTTTCGAATGTGTCCAGTCTAAACAAAACACAGAGCTTCCGAGTAGTGGAATGTATCTGTAGAGCTCTCAGCACTGTAGATAGTTGCTGGGCTCGGTCTGTAGGTTGTCTACCCCTTGCAGCTCTTCAGTTCGTGGTCCTTCCTCTGCTACGCAACGCGAGGCTTCTGAAGTTGCGCTGCTGATCACTCCTGGCTTTGACGGCCGGGTTCGTGGATAACAAAGGACTCGCTGTGCTGACATCAAGGTAAGTGATCGCCTCTCTCGCTCTCTCTGCCTCTTCTGTGCTCTGATGTTGAGAAAACATCTGCGTCACTCGGCTGCATGTTGCTCGATCTCTCTCTCCGCATCGACCGCCCTGGGCTGGTCAGTCGGGATGATCGCCTTGGACAAATGTTTGGAGGGTGTTAACGCGTGAAGGCGAGAGCTCCCGGGTTAGAGGTACGGGGGATCGAGATTAGGTGCTGGGGGTTTGGGCACGTGTTCGCATCACTTATCGGCCCATTTCTGCCTGCGCTTGCATTTCCTCTGCAAATTTGCCTTGCAGTCCGGGAAGAGTTGGAGCGTCGACTGCCCTGATCAAATCAACGCCGACGTTGAACAGCCTTGGTCAACATATTCCCCCTCTTAGGGTTCTCACTCGATTTGGGGAGAGCGAGGGTAAAGGGGAGCACAATGAGAAGGCTGGAGGGTGCAGGATAAGGTTATTCTGGGTGAGAGGAGATCGGCGGCGGGAATGGATCGAACATTTATTGGTCGGGTAATGAGGATGATCTCTGTCTGAGGGTCAGATTGAAGCGATCAGTGTTGAAGGAAGGGTTTGTGGTTCAGCAGATGAGAATGAAGGAAATCATCTGTAGACATTGAAGAAGTCAGTAATTGAAAAAGATTGCAGTGTGCACAAGGATTGAACGAGTGAGTGAATGGAGTTTTATGGCATATTTGCCTTTATAGACAGTGTAAGGCTACTGAGCATGAAAATTACTATCTAGCTAGTTAGAAGAAGAGCCTCAAGCCTACATTCCTTAGTTAATCGCATCTTACAAATCGCGTAGAGAGAGGATGGGCGTATTCATGCCCCCCTATCTAGAGGGGGTGTACACAAGGATACAAGCGGAGCGAACAAGTGTTGATTTGGAATAAAAGGCTGATTATACAAAGGTGAGCTCTCTTAACTATTTTACAAAGAAACGCACACAAAGGAACGCACACAAAAGAACATTCTCATGCGTCATTTTTAAGACGCGCGCATATTTTGATCGCTAATTTCTACCAAAAGCGGAAGTTATTTGCACATGCTCTGAGTGAAATACAGCTTCTGATGATTGTAGATTTGACAAGATTACGTCAGAGCGAGGTCCTTTTCTGTCATTTCGGAGAAAAAGAGCATTTGACAACATTCAAATAAAATATAGAGGCAGTTAAATAATAGTGAAATGTATGAGTAACGCAGAATTCCTTTGGAAGATCTCGTCTTAAATGAAAATTATTATAATTATATCTTAGATACGTGGTGGTTAATTTCAGGTGGAGCACACAAGTACTCACGCAAACGCACATGCAAACACATGCACGCTCGCGCGCACACACACGCGCGCGCGCACACACACACGCACGCACGCGCGCGCGCGCACACACACACACACACATTTATTTAAACTTTGATTGCCTGAAATGTTTAACTTTATTTCCTCGAAAAGCAAAGAAATCTTCACATAGTGATCACATTCTGCCTGGCAGTCGTCTGGCACTTGAATAAGCTGGCTTTTCGGAAGTAATTGCATTGACAAGATCGCGGTTCCCAAACAGACATGCCCTATTTTGTACTGTACTGTACTCCACTGACTTACACATTGCTGAGCTACAGTCTGCTGAGCTATACTCTACTGAGTTGAACTCTACTAAACTCGCCTCTACTAAACTGCGCTGTACTAAACTGTACTCTACTGAACTGACATCTGCTTAGCTGTATTGTACTGAGCTATACTCTACTGAGCTGGCTTCTACTAAACTGGACTGTACTGAACTGTCCTCTTCTGAACTGACATCTACTTAGCTGTATTGTACTGAGCTGTACTCAACTGATCTGGCTTCTACTAAACTGGACTGTATTGAACTGTACTCTACTGAACTGACCTCTACTTAACTGTATTGTACTGAATTGTACTGAGCTGTACACGGCTGAGCCGTAAGCTACTGAAGTGTACTAATTGTACCCGCTGAACTGAACTCTTCTGACCTGTAGCCCACCGAGCTGTCGAAATCAACTGTGCTGTGCTAAACTTGTTTGTAATTTAATGTACTGTACTGT
>JAWQFJ010023738.1:0-22500 GCA_034096865.1 Theodoxus fluviatilis | reverse complement strand
GCTTGGGTTCCGTTGCCGTTGGATTCTGGACTCTGTGTCGTGTAGAGGCCGACAAAGCCGGTTCTTAACTGGTGTTTGCTCAATCTTGGCAAATACTGGCCAAGTATTTGGTCAAAATTTGCCGCGTCTTGGGATATATTCGCTGAATATTTGGTCAAGTGTTTCGGTTCTTATTTGGTTTTTGACAATACTTGGCAAGTATTTGCCAAGACTGGGATATTTGCTTGACAGGTAATGACAATAGCTATTAGCGCGAGATATTTGTGAGATCCCCTCACAGCACAATGGCAGTAAAATTATGTCGCTTTGTTTACATTTACAGCCATTGCACACTTACGGCATGGGCATGATGCCGATCGATGCCATATTGCAAATGTCCTTGTTTGCTAGATCTTGGTTTGGTTTCGTCAAGTTTTTCAGAAGCTAAAGATTTGCCATGACTTGGCGCAATAGTTGTCGAATTTTTGTCGAATGTTTGCTAATAATTATTTTGCCAAGACTTGGTGAATATTAGCCAATATTTATTTGTCAATTAAGAACAGGCTTAAGCGTGTATTCCCTCCAATGCTTTCTGTGCATGTACAGCAAGGCTTCTGTCAAAAATGCACATGGAAAACGGTGATACTGTGGCAACCTCACACAAATCTGTCTACCATAAATCAATTCACTGACGACTAATGTACAAGGGACCCGACTTTTTGTTTCATAATTGCGTGCATATCATGCAGTTAATGCAGGCTCCCTCTTCTACGGTGCCACTGAACCTGAGTCTTAGGCTGTTACGATAGGCTGATGATCAGGCGTGTGAATGAATGAACGAACGAACAAACGAATGAATAAATATATGAATGAATGTATGAATGATTGAAGATGTATTGCCTATTAGTCTTCGTAGGCTCCATAAGGCCATCGACCACGAAAATCAATGGAGCTTGTTAGAGTAAGAGCAGCGAAAGTTTCGGTTTCCTTAAATGTTTGCCTCTTACGAATCGTGTGGGAGATTCCTTACCCCCAACTCACAGAGGGAACAGGTCGGTGCTTGATATCATTAACTGTAGCTACATAAGAGACTTTATTTGTACGGATCATCATTGAAGTCTGGCAATTTTTTAAAGAAAAAAATCGTAGGGCGGCAAAATGGGCTTTTCTGTGTCGGATAAAGTTTTGCGTCATGATACAGCCAATGCGTGGAGAGAGAGAGAGAGAGAGAGAGAGAGAGAGAGAGAGAGATAGAAGAAAGAAAATGGAAGAGAGAAGAGTGAGAAGAGAGAGAAGAGAGAGATATATGAGAGAGAGAAAAAAAGAGAGAGAGAGAAAGAGAGATGGAAAAATAAGAGAAAAGGGGGAGGGGAAAGATAGAGAGAGAGAGAGAGAGAGAGAGAGAGAGATGGATGGATAGATGAGAGAGAGGGAGGGAGAAGAGAAAGAAAGACACACAGAGATAGAAAGAGAGCAAGAGAGAGAGAGAGAGATTGATTGATTGATTGATTGATTGATTGCTTTATTGCGGCCGACGACCCGACATAGTTGTATACAATGTATGTACATATTTTAAAACTCCATAGTGAGATGAAATAATCAACTTGATTAAAATATCATACATAATACACGAATAGAATAGAACGAGATATAGGCTTTAAGACATCGCAACACTAAGACACGAATCACCGCTGTGCCCAAAGAAACAATATCGTTCATTTGCACTTTTCCTTAGCAGTCATATACATTATTATTCATCCCTTGATTAGGCTAACTCCTAAAATTGTGTCAAGAATGCATTTACAACTTAAAAGTCCTATTTCCCATGAGGATGAAAAATGTTTATATCTCATGCATCGTATCCGATATAAAACCGTAGAATTGGCCTATACCAGTCATGTTTTGTTCCACCTCTTATGTACACTGTTAGGTGGTTATCAGCAGCTAACGTTTGGACATTGTCATGGATAACAGGTAATGCTATGTCAACTGTCTGATTTCGCAATCTAAGCGCATAGTAAATGTACATTGCCACATCTCTGGTTTTATCTGCGCCTTGTCCGTCTAACAAGTATGTACACCCCACTCGATGGATGCTGATATATTTCGCGATGTATTTTGCTCTCAGAGCATCATACATCGGACAGCAAACTAAAAAATGTTCTTCATTTTCCGATTGATTGACACAAAATGGACAGGAAACGTTATCGTTAGCTCCAAAACGTCTTTCATTGATATGCAAGTTGTTGATTCCTAATCTGAATCTTATCAAAACATCTCTGAATTTCTTAATTTTAATATCGTTAAGATAACTTTCGCAGCCTTGTGCACTTTTAAAAGTCCTATACGCTGCAAAGCGCTCACTGCTACAGAGTTTCACGTTCCACTGCTGCCTAAAACAATCTCGTAATCTTTGTTGGAATTCCCTCAAAAAACCCTTCTCATTTGAGCACCCTCCATTTATCCACACAAAGTTGTAGCCCAACCTTGTTAGACATTCCTGTACAGCTTTGGCCCAGTTTAATTCCGCTGGCAGACTGATACTGCACAGCATTCGAAAGGCTTGCTTGGGGAGTCTGTCCAACGACATTTTGCCCAGCTTTAGCCAGTACTTTATTGCCCTGGACACTGCATTGGCAGATGAAATGGAGTCTCCTTAAGCAAGCACTGCAGCCTCTATTTATGGGGATAGGCAAGAGTAGGTACAAAGCTGGAACCAGAAGGGCTCACTTCCGGAGGACTTTTAGACAAAGGACGGAAGTTCTCTCTTCCGGTGAAAGAGGAGAAGGGGGGTAACGATGGAGAAAAACAGGGGGCAGAGAGGCGTGTGTGGGTGCTGACAATCTGGCTGCTCTGAAAACTGACCTCTTGGAGACAACTATGCCAGCCAGCGTCCAGCCCGGCGCCGCCAGAGGAGAGGAGTGGCCGCATTGACAGCGGGAGATAAAGGGAACGAGAGTGGAAGCGAGGACAGGAGAGAGAGAGAGAGAGAGAGAGAGAGAGAGTTACATGGCAAGAGATCGACAAAAATGAGAGCGAATAATTTAGTAGGGGAGGATTTCCTCTTGGTTACACTTGTTTATGAAGAGTGATGATAACGGACGTGCTCCATTCCCGTGGGAAGATCTGACTATCAAATATTGTATTGAAGAGTTTTATTAAAAAGGGTAGCGTGTAAGTACTACTTGTCTTGAAAATTTCTCGCGGGATCTCGTCTAGACTGGGAGCCTTTCCACCCGAGAGCTTTTGTACAGACTGGTTTACTTCTTCGGAGGTAATCGCTTTATCTAGCATGTCATCAAAGGTTTCGACTTGATCAGGGTCATAGATATATTCTACCTGTGTGTTTGTTGTGCAATTGAAAAGACTCGAAATACTGTTTCCATGTGTATATTTCAATATCTGCGTAGGCCTACTGAACCCTTTTACTTGTCCTCTTACATATTAGGGACCAAAACTGACTGGAATTTTTTATGTTATCCATTAGAAACTTGCTATCCTTCTTGTTATAATCCCTTTTCTTATCTCGTATTAGTTGTTTATACATTCTCCCATTCTGGACGTACTCTAGTTTGTCATTGTATTTTGCTAGAGCTCCCTTCGCTATTCGTTTTTGTTCCCTGCACTCTCCATCATACCAATCACCCGTTCTTTTTTTGTAGCCTCTCATTCATTCTATGAGTATGGCACATACAATCAACCGCCCTAAGTATACTCATTGTGAACATACGAACAGCAGAATCTATGTCAGTGTCTAAGTTTTCAGAGACAGATCTGAGGGATGCCATAAATTCAAGGGTCTGAAGGTGTTTAATGACCTCTATCTCTTTACTTTTATGCCATGTTATTTTGTTGAGAGTTTTGCATGTCTCAGCTTCTCTATTCGTGTTCATATCCGCTCTTAGTGTCATCTCCAGTGGCGTATGATTGGAATCTATCCTAGTGTCCACAGTAAAGTGTACTGTAATATTTTCTGTCAGTAAACAATAATCTATAACGCTATTTCCATGTTCCGAAATATACGTGAACTTTCCATTTCTATCGCTCTCATTTGTGCCGTTAAGTATAAATAGATGAGAGAGAGAGAGAGAGAGAGAGAGAGAGAGAGAGAGAGAGAGAGAGAGAGAGAGAGAGAGAGAGAGAGAGAGAGAGAGCCGGACGCCACTGTTGTGGCTGCATTTCCAATTAAAGATTCACGACTCCAGAGATGTCCCACATGCGCCACGTCCTCCTGACGTCTCGTCCCTCGCCTCCCATGGGACACTGTCTGACCAAATGGCCTTATGGCGATTTAAGGAGGACATTCCATGAGACCTTCACGTCTTCAAAGGGACACCCGACTCCTCAGCAGCGATAGTTTGCATCCTCAACAAGACAATGCGAGGTTGGTTGATGAAGGAAAAAATAGACAAGATCTCCTGAGTACCGTACATGAAGACTTCAAAGAGCCGTCGACAACACGCCATCTATGTCGGCGCCCCGGTAGCCTGACCTGGACACGGCTCTAGGGAGGCGGCGTGCCAGAGCGAGTGAGAAGTGACGGAAGCAGAGACTGGAATGGCGATAAAACAAAGTGCCTCATCTCTGGCAGTGTGTCGCTGCCTGGACAGCTCCATCCCTCACGGGATTTCGTATAGTCTGGTTTGTTCTTCTAATTCAACTACTCCGCAGGGGTGGTTTTTAAATAAATAATACTTAAGATTATTTTCCCTTGCTCATTAAACTGGCATTCGTAATCTTGTTCTCTCTGCTTTTTTGGTGTAACACTGCCATGCTTTTTTCCTCTCTTAGTTCAAACGTTGACTATCACATTTGTATAATTAAAACCTGTAGTTTATAAAGTGGTTGATGGTCATCCAAAGAAGGGGACAACTGTTTAAAAAATAGAGAGAAAAAATATGAACGCAGTAAATAGTATATACAGTTTATGAAGCTATCATGCCAAGAACTTCTAAACGCACATTGCGAATTGGTTGATGAATAATATAGCAACAGGGTAGTTATCATTATAACTAAAACATTGCATCTGACCTGTGTAAGTAATTTTGTGTCGAAAAACTGTTGTGATGCTGATAAAATGAACATCAGCATATTTATGTTTGGACTCCAGGCTTTGCGATTCAAAAGTTTTACGCAAGAGCTTTCTGTGATTTCGCAAGCTTGACCAAACGTGACTAATGCCAGTCTGATTTCGACCGAGACAATCACAAAACCAAAGTGAAATACATGTTTCTGTGCAAAACCATTGAAATGTCATTCGGGAATTTGTAGAACAAAAACCCACAGTTGCTGCTTTGCTCCCCCCAGCATTGTAGACAGCTGAAGTAGATCCTTGAACGTGTGAAACCTGCATGGAGTTCTTTCTGAGGAGTAGAAATAGTTAGCTCATGCCGTCTTACATTATCATAATTAGTGGAGATGTGCTTTGGGTTCGAGACCAAAGCGTATCCTGTTGTCAACATATCTGCTGTTTTTTGTATTGCTGGGACAATGAGAATCCAGAGAGAAGGGCGAAGGAGAAAAGATTGTTGGTATGAGTTAATTGAGGACAACTGCGGGAGGGGGGGGGGGGGGAGGAGGGGGGAGAGGAGGAGGGGGAACGGTGATGATAAAGAAAGCCCATGTATTTGTCATCTCCCAAGCAGTGTTCGTTTGCTCCATAAAAGTCCCCTGCCTGAGTGATAAACATCATGCAGATACGCCACTGTCGGCTATTAAATCCTATGTGGGATCCAATAATTCTAGTGAACTTTTCAACTAAGTTCATCCATGAAGGCATTAATGACGAAAGCCCAGCCCTCGGGTGCAAGGGTGTCTGCAAACAGACTGTTAAGGCGCCCAAGGTCAGTCCTGACGTTTGAGGGAGGCGTTGAGGATTGGGCTTGCTGGCGACAGACAGGGAAACGGAGAATGAGACGCGTCCACGAGATACAAAGCCAGCAAGAAGAGGAGAAAGGGGATTGCTAGAAACGCAGACTGACACTGAGCATATTAGAGCTGTCTCACGAGACAGCACTCTGCCTGCTGCTGCTGCTGCTGCTACTACTATTACTATTGCTACCTCTACTACCCTAAGAACCACCACCGCTATTGCTATACTACTACTACTACTACTACTACTACTACTACTACTACTACCAGCACTACTACCACTACTACAACCACCACCTCAACCACCACCTCTGCTACTACTACTGCTGCTACTACCACTACTACTACTACTACCACCACCACTACTACTCCTACGGCTGCTGCTACTACTACTACGACGACGACCACTACTACTTCTACTTCTACAACAACTACTGCTACTAGTACTACTACTACTACTACTACTACTACTACTACTACTACTACTACTACTACTACTACTACTACTACTACTACTGCTATAGTACTACCACGACTACTACTACTTCTACCACCGCCACCACTACTAATCCTACTGCTGCTGCTGCTATTACTACGACTACTAGTACTATTACTACCACCGCCACCACTACTGCTATAGTACTACCACGATTACTACTACTACTACTGCTGCTGCTGCTTCTACTCCTACTACTATACTAATATTGTCACTACCACTACTACTACAAATACTACTACCACCACCACTACTACTACGATGACTAATACTACTTGCACAACTACTACAACTACTACTACCACCACCACCACTACTACCACTACTACTACTATTACTTCTACTACTACTACTTTTACTTTTTGCACTACTACTACTACTACGACTACTGATACCACTACCACTACCACCACCTCTACTATTACTACTACTACTGCTCCTGCTGCTGCTGCAAAGTTGAAATATTAGTAGCTCATCCTCCAGTGGCTGTCTGAACTGTAATTGGACTTTTCACAGAAAAAAACCCACAGCCGAGCTCTTGAGACTGAGGAACGTGATATTTTTCAGCAGTCATTCCTCTCAAGCCTAGATTGTACCAAAAAGACACTGCCTTCTTCCCCATGAGAAATTTCCCGTCCAAAGTCTACTACTTATGGTGAATACTTTGAGGTCTCCGTCTATTTGTTATAGCGCCAGAGTTGTGATCTGTCTTCGAGCAATTTTCTACTTGTGAGAGACTATTTCGAATACGGTACTATTTCGTTGATATGGCGAGGCCAAACTATCTATAACAGTTTTATTTGAGTAAGTTATTCAAAGCTGTATCCCTGCTTCCTGGACGAGCACTGCTGTTTCGGATTCATTGCCAGGACAAAATCCCAGACGGCAGCGTCCTTTCCAGGGTAAAATATTTCAATAATCTACTCTCTGCTGCAGAAGGCGCAAGTGCAATGGGTCGGCGTTACTATCGGCATGACCGATGATAATGTGTCGTAGCAGCTGCAGCAAAGAAGATCCTATATACTGTATACAGGATCTAGGCTGCAGTACACAGAGCTCTGCGCTGAGAAATGCAAAATCGGAGGACCGAAGAAGCACTTTGAAGATGCGCTGAAGGTATCTCTCAAAGGTCTCCACAAATGGGTTCCTAAACGCCTGGATGACCTCGTGCAGAATCGTGGCATTACTCGTGGAACATGTGCAGCAGAAGCTGAGAGAAAGAGGGAAGCAATCACAAGCGTGCTGGACATGAAGCCAGAGCTGCTGGCACCTGCGCCTCCAGGTCAACTCACACTTGTGTTTTACCAGTTTCAATGGCCACCTCTGGACATATTCAAACGTCCTTCATTGAAGCTATGGTCACAGTCGCCAGGAATTGACCACCACCAACACCAATAATGATAACTGCTTTGCCCATTGTTTTCTTGTTTTGCTACATTGGTCTTCTGTACGTTTGTTTTACATGACCTTTCAGAACTGTCTCTGAATCGATGCCCCCGTCTCTCATCCCTTTCTATCGAAATCAGAAAAAAGGATTGAGAGGAATGGTGCTCAGATCAACTGATGCAAAAAACCCGCTGTGCAATAGAGCAGTGCATTGACGTCTGCTTGTAACATGTCCTTCAATCAGAACTATGTCACAAAGATTTAACTGAGGGTGACTCCTGCTCGGCACCACACGAACTCTCGCAATGAAAGGAGGAAAAGAAACTGACTTCAGCAGGGTCGCCTCCAAATCAAGTGCAGTCTGACTGAACCTTGGCAAAAACAACGTCGCCTGCAGAGTCGACCTCCTCTCACAAGCTGAAAGTGGATTGGAATTCGCTCGATGGGAGTCGCATTGCAAGATCACTTTGATTTAACTCTCTCTCTTTCTCTCTCTCTCTTTCTCTCTCTCTTTCTCTCCCTCTCTCTCTCTCTCTCTCTCTCTCTCTCTCGCTGTTTCTCTCTTTAACATTTATCTGTCTCTGTCTGTCTCTGGCTGGCTGGCTGGCTGGCTGGCTGGCTGGCTGGCAGGCTGGCTGGCTGGCTGGCTGTGTCTGTCTGTGTGTCTGTCTGTCTGTCTGTCTGTCTGTCTGTTTGTGTCTGTCTGTCCGTCTATGTCTGTCTGTCTGTCTGTCTGTCTGTCTGTCTGTCTGTCTGTCTGTCTGTCTGTCAGTCTGTCTGTCTGTCTGTCTGTGTGTTTGTCTGTCTGTGTGTAATTGCGTCTTTGTGTCTGTGTGTCTTTGTATCTATCTGTCTGTGTGTCTGTGTGTCTGTGTGTCTGTATGTCTGTCTGTCTGTCTGTCTGTCTGTCTGTCTCTCTCTCTCTCTCTCTCTCTCTCTCCCGGCCTTCCTCTGCTGGAAAATGTGGAGAAATACTCTAGTATTGCCGTAGCATCTGTCTCATGAAATCTAATTGACAGCTCCCCACGTGACACCAGCGGCTGGGGCGAACCATTTTCTTTTTTTTACATTTTTTTCTCCCTGTTCAGTAGGGATGGCGAATTGTGACGACACCGCGCCACGCGAGGACTGGTGAGACCTCTCCAACTCTTCCTGATTCCGGTCCACTGTCACTCCCTCCGTGAGAAGTTTTTGAGCTTGCTGAAGTACGTAAATGTAGGTGAGAGATATAAAAAAGAAGTAGAGTAAGATATAGTGGCAGCATTAAATGAGACATGTCGGTCTGTTTTTGTGCGTGTGTGTGTGCGCCCGTGTACGTATGTGTGTGTGTGTGTGTGTGTGTGTGTGTGTGTAAGTGTGTGCTCGCGTGCGTGTGTGCATGTGTAAGTGTTTATTTGCATAAATGTATATGTATGTGTGCGTTTGTGAATGTGTGTATGTAAGTGTGTATATATGTCCGCCGCGTCAGGTCCTCTGCGACGTCCTAGAGGAGGGAGGCATGAACCTCGGGCACTCTTAAGGTGCCTACACACGTACCGTTTGTCCCCCGATTTTGCTGCCGATCCGGTCAAGGATCGGAATAGGTGACTCATTTGCATGCAATCCGGCCCGATTCTTGTCAGTAGGGCAGGCTTTATTCCCCGACCCGGTCTGGACCGATTCCTATGATGGGCGACGCGAGAACGAGGCGCGGAGCCTCGTTGTCGCGTTCTGGTGACTAGTTGCAAAATTAAATGGCGGACCTGTCTACGCTTCGCACAGAAAACGCTGTATTTGAAGATATTGGAAACCCATCCAAAGAAGATGTAAGCCATGAACAGCATTAATTTATCAAAGCTGTATGTTGAATGCATCAATAGGTCGTGAAAGCTTCTACATTTTAAAATTGGAAATGCAGGTCGACGCATCCACACAGTCGGCATGGCTCGACTGTGTATTGTTGCATGTGGCTATCAACCCAATTTTTACACGCACGGTCAGACCGGATCGGGAGCAAAATCGGCTTGAAAAGGCGTTTCAAGGACTGTGTGAAAAGGCGCCTACACACGTTACGTTTTTCAAGCTGGTTTTGCTCCCGATCCGGCTGACCGTGCGTGTAAAAACCGTGTTGACAGCCAGACACCGAGATTTCTTCTGACAGCGCAATCGAGCGATTTTCACTACGTGAAGCGAGGTCAGAATTTAAAGTTATGTCCCTTCGCCGCACTATGACAACGACGCTACCACGTGTAGCTGTATGCGTGTGATCTGCATTCGATTTGTAAAATATCTGGATCTGGATTAGGAGCTTTCACGACCTATTGAAGCATTCAGCATACAGCTTTGATAAATTAATCCTGTTCATGGCTTACATTTTCTTTGGATGGGGTTTTAGTATCAATACAGCGTTTTCTGTGAGGAACATGCACGCAACGAAAGCCGCTGACAGATTTCGCGTGAAGGTGCATTGACCCGCATTTCCAATTTTACAATGTAGGAGCTTTCACAACTTATTGACGCATTCAACATACAGCTTTGATAAATTAATGATGTTCATGGCTTACCTTTTCTTTGGATTGGTTTGTAGTATCCCCAAATACACCTTTTCCTGCCTGAAGCGACGAAAGCGTCCGCCATTAAAATTGGCGACTAAGTCGCCACAACGCGAGATCTCGCGTTGCCGGGCATATGAACTGGTCCGGAGGGGTCGGGCAAATAGAGCCAGCCCTAGTCACAAGAACCGTGCCGGATTAGTCCACGGTTTCGATTTTTGACCGGATCGGCAGCAAAACCGGGGGACAACCGGTACGTGTGTATGCGCCTAAAGAGCACCACCGGCCTGATGGCGTAGAACCAAGAGACTGGAATTCCTGGCAAATAACCGAACCAACCAGAGGGCGGCTGTAAATGAAGCAGAACCGCCTTCGAGTAGACCAAACGGAACCGATTTGCCGTTGCCAGAGAAAGAAAGGCAGCAGTTCAGGACGCTTGCAGAGCTGCCCTCCAGTGCCTCCACTGTTCCCGTCAATGTGGCTCGCGCATCGGCCTGGCAAGTCTCATCAAAAGACGTATTTGGAGGAGAGACTAAACTGTGCAGTCTGCCATTGACGCTTGTGACAGGCAACCACCATAAATGTGCGGGCGTGTGTGTGCGTGTGTTTGTTCGTGTGTTTGTGTGTGTGTGCCCGCGCGTGTGTGTGTGCGCGTGTGTGTGTGTGTGTGTGTGTGCGCGTGTGTGTATGTATGGGCTTGTGACACCTGGCCGTTAGCACAACAAAGGGAAGAGAGCCAGGTTGGAGTCGATCATTTCAATCAAAAACGTGATCCACAAAAACGCACAAAAGCGGACAGCTTAGCTCAAACAAAGGCTATTATTACAAAGACTGATCATGACGAGTTTTTGCTGTATAAATAGTACAAGACGCTCGGAAACGCAGTGCACCAAGCGTCAAGCAACACGGGTGAATCAAGGGAAGTAATCACACCGCTTAGCAATATGTAAATATTGCTTGTTTATCGACGCGTTTTTGATGCGTTCCGATCATGTTTGATGGTAGACATTCATGTTTAATCTTGACCTGCTGTGAACACGTCTCATGCCATCAACCAATCCCATGTCACCCACTGGATTTGGAAGCCCTTAAAAAAGTGACAACCAGTTCTACGTCAGTGGAGACAGGGCATGTTTCTAGAGGTTTAACATTTAGAACCAAAACCATGTCAGGTACATACAGGGAAAATGTACGTGTAAGGACCGCAAGCGGGGACTGAACCCACGACCTTTTGGTTAGCATCCGAAATCCTTAATGTACGCCGTCGTGACACCTTTGGAGGCATTCCAGTTTCTCTCGAGGAAAAGAACCGCCAAGCTAATCTCTTTACCGCAGCAGTATGTCACATTTTCATATTTTTGTTGTCAAGGGTGGGTGATATTCATGCACGAAAATTATATTTGACTCTCTCTCTCTCTCTTTCTCTCTCTCTCTCTCTCTCTCTCTCTCTCTCTCTCTCTCTCTCTCTCTCTCTCTCTCTCTCTCTCTCTAGCCCTCATAGTCAGGCGTGGTGAAGCCAGAGCACAATTGAGTTAAAAGTCTCTGATGGGAGCAAAACTCCACAGCAAGATGCCTTCGACCTACTGTAGGTGCGACCTCAAGCTCTAGGTCAGAGCTCAGGACACGGATGCAGTTACGTTGTAGGCTCACGCCGCTGCTCGGGTAGTCCCTCAAGTTGACATACGAAATATCATCCCTTCTTGACTATTGTTTAGTCTCTTGGAAGCCATCTGAGTTGTAGTAGTAGTAGTAGTAGTAGTAGTAGTAGTAGTAGTAGTAGTAGTAGTAGTAATAGTAGTAGTAGTAGTAGTAGTAGTAGTAGTAGTAGTAGGTTCCCTTCGGACAGGACTGACCATCCCAATTGTCCTGTCCGTCTGCTCGGCTGGAGCAGAGTCGCTTGTGGCTGAAGTGACTAATTCCGGAGCGACAATCTCTGTCGCAAATGTCGCATCTGTGTGCGGTCCCTGGTCGGTTGGAGTTCCTGTGTTCTTTTCAGCGTGCCCACCTGTCTGCAATGCGCTCATCAGTTTCTCTTCGATTGTCTTGGGGTGTTGGTTCAGGGTACTTCTCCACCTCGTGCGGTCAGCTACAAGGCTCTCCCACGACTCTGTGTCGATGTCCAGCGCCTTCATGTTTCTCTTGCAGACGTTTCTGTATCGCAGCTGGGGGTGGCCAGTGCTTCTCCTCCCAGATGCCAGTTCTCTACAGGAGACATCATTTGGTTTGCGGCCTTCCTTCAATGGATGGACAGGCCCAACCAGCGTATTGAAGCTGAAACCCCTGATTTATGATTTTCTAAAGAGTATATTACCGAACATTAATGTTCTGAGAAAGTATTACAATGTTTAATATTGGGTGCTTTCATGTTCTCAGAAACGGATATTGAGTCATTATTAGCATAATTATCCATTTTGTTGATAATTGAAAAGTCGGACATATACCGTTTGCTCACGTGTTACGAGCATTATTATGGAGTTAATTCTCGCTTCCCTCACACGTTTATCATTATCGTTGCTAATGCAAGCATCTAACACTTTTTCTTTACAGCTCGAGCTTGAATGCTGCAAAAGTGGAGATGTTATGATATGCTGTATCGCAGATCGGTATGAAGCATTACACCATGTCTTCGCCAACATGATAACCTCATCTTTCTAATCGGTGTAGATGTGTGTGGCTAAGTCTTGTATGTCCTCAATCATCAGATTCAAGAATGACGGCTAATTTTTCGTATTGTTTCACTGTGTGCAATAAACAAATCATAACACAATGACGGTTTGTGACATATATTTTTCCGAGAGATGCATCTAAAAAGAAATATCTTTCTATCTTAACCAGGCGTTTCTTGACCCCGACGCCAGTAGACAAATTGCCATGCACTCCGGAATCTGCAACACTTCTGCTAGCAGCTCTTCCCCTGGCCTAGCAAGGAACAGTGCACGACCCTCCGTTGCTATCGATCTTAGTCGACAGTGTCTACCTCCCCATGCTGAAGAGTTTTTCAAGGGGATGAAGTGGAACAAGGCAGGGGGCTCACGTGTCTGGATCGCGTGAAATCTCGTTCAAGCCTCCCCAACAGCTATGTGGTTAAGTCGCCCTCTCACATAGAAGTGGTTTTTTCTTCCTTCTTATGTAGCACAGTCACAGATAGAAGTGGCTTTTTCTTCCTTCTTATGTAGCAGAGTCACAGATAGAATTCCCCTGCATCTTTGAATAATAATAAGCATCTCTTGCAACAGAAATTACTTCGGCAGTTCCGAAGAACTAGGTCCTGAAAGGTCGATAAAGTTCATCAGTCCGTCTTATTTTAAAGTTTGGGAAGGGGGGTCGGGAGGGGAGAAGATAAATCAGTCTTTTGCGTGAGGATGACACATTCCAAATGTACGAACACTGATCGATTAAACCAGGGAACATATTAGTTACATTTTACACGAAAAATGCATTACCCAGTGGTGGACTGCTTGAGACGTCAGAATTGATAAAACCGCAAGTCATGTGACTTCTCAATGAATTCTCTTAAATATTTATAGACCGAGTTGTGAGATTTCGCAAACATCAATAGAAAGTTTAATGATAAAAAAGGAAACAAGTAATTAAGAAAATATCGTAATCAATGAATTAATCCATAAATGAAATAGTACATAACCACTGAAGTCCATTGTCAACGAGGCAATACCACATTGACGCTCACCACACAATGCTTTATTTGCAGTGTATATCGCTTCCAACACGCGTAGAGAGCAATGCTGCCAAGCCGCGCAGCTGCATGTGAAATGGAATAGAACATGTCCTATTTTGCGTCATCCAAATTATCTTCCAACAGCTTCGCGTTTTACTGATGCTGCTCTGCAAGCGCCACCTAAGTCAGGTCTTGCAACAAGCTTCGTATGTGAAAAAAAAATGAAAAAAATTCTACACTAGCACAATCATTCTCTGTCCATGTTCGAGGCAAATCTGTATCAAAGTCGCAGCCATTCTGTGAACCCGAGTCAGTAGTGACTGGTGCAGATCGCAATGAATGCGTTATAGACTTGACCCTTCGCATTACAACATTGCGCCAAACGTAGTTCGTTTCGGATACATTTTTTTCTCCACTTTTTACAGAAATCGTTCAGATGTAAAAACTTGTTTCCATTTCAACACAAACATTTTATGTTATCGAATAAACTCTTGCTTATTGCCTTAACAAGCGTAATTTATAAGTTTTGTGTGAAATAGTCTCAGAACTACTGTAACGGCGTATGTCAGGAAGCAGAAGGTTATCTCACAAGCCTCTCGTGTGACCTCTATTTGCATACATGTACTTCGGACGGAATCCTTCCATCACGTGATATGAATTGTGCTAGAGAATTTTTCGCCGGCAGGCGAAGTCTCTAGTGGACAAGAATGAGCCACAGCAGCTAATTCTAAGTCGTCGTCAGAGAAGCATTTTCTTGTATCAGTGCGCACACCATCATTTCGCACCATGCTTGCAAATGGTTAAGGACGGGAAAGCTATGACCAAAATCAAACACACAAACAAACAATGACTCGCCACTGCGCGAGGCGAGGTGCTTGGGAAACGTGTACAAGCGAGCATCTTATTGTTGCCAGCGACTGTGCCAAGCGTTTAGTTGCTAGCCACATCGCAAGCGGCAGGTGAAGTTTCGAGTACAACGGTCTTTAGAGAAGGCCATTGGAGAATAAACGGTACTGTTGAAGTGAAATCCTTCGACGACAAAAAAAACACCACCACACACACAACAAAATTGAACTGAGCCGAGGAAAAGGAAGCACGTAGGACCTATTAAAGGTTTTCTCTGTCTGCATTAAACTGGTAATGTCCATCACGCACACGCGCGTGCGCGCGCGCACACACACACATATAAACACACACACACATACACATACACGCACATACACATGCACGCACATAAACACACACACAAATACACACAAACACACAGAAACACACACACACACACACACACACACACACACATTTTCCTTCCGTATGAAAAAACCTCAACTAAAATGCGTCACTTCCGGACAGTTTTTATCATTGGCAAGCACGGGGATGGTCGTCAGACTTTCAAAGACAGACGCTGGTGACATCATTTCCGGCCGTTTTCATCTTACCCTGTCTCTGCTCAGTTTCGCTTTGCTTGAGATAAAACAGCTACACATTTAGCTGCGTTTTCTTAATGTCAGCATGAGCTATTTAAGGTGCATCGCAAAATGCTCATTTTGTCATGGCGGATGAAAGTGAAAACAGCTTTCAAGAGTTCTCTTACATTCCTGTAAAAGTGAGTCGTTTCCAGACAGAGGGGGGACGTTTTGGAATTACCGTCAGCCACGAGTGCGAGTGCCAACAAGCAGAGGAGCCAGGATCAACTAGCGTGGCGGTGTGAAATTCAATTTCTGGTGGGGCAGTCACAGCTGGGAATGAGGATCGTCCACGGAACGGCAGCTTATCAGCAAGGGATCTTTGGGATTGATTGTCCCTTGCTTGTAGCATTACGTCGAGGTTTGGCTGAGTGCATCCATTTCTTCCTGCTTTCCCGGACAGCTCTGGATATATTCCCCTCCCCTCTTTTCCTTTCCCCTGCCCTTTTACCTCGAACTTCAACATGGAATTTAGGTTGCCAGTACTGAGTTCATTTAAATTCCTATGTAACGATCCATAATCTTCATCTGCTGTACAGTGCTAGAAGAGCTAAGTCAAATCGCAAAACACATTTTCAGTGAATCAAGACAGACAGACAGACAGACAGACAGGCAGGCAGACAGGCAGGCAGGCACGCAGGCAGGCAGGCAGTTGGGCAGGCATGCAGGCATGCAGGCGGGCAGGCAGGCAGGCAGACAGACAGAGACAGACACATACACACACACACACACACACACACACACACCGACAGACAGACAGACAGACAGACAGACAGACAGACAGACAGACAGACAGACAGACAGACAGACAGACAGACAGACAGGCAGAAAGACAGACAGGCAGAAAGACACACAGCCAGGTAGCCAGCCAGCCAGCCAGCCAGCCAGCCACACACACACACACATAAACACAGACAAGCAGACAAACATACAGACGGACGGACGGACAGGCGGGCGGGCGGGCGGGCGGGCGGGTGGGCGGGCGGACGGACGGAAGGACTGACGGACAGACAGACAGACAGACAGACAGACGCACAGACAGACAGACAGACGCACAGACACGCCCGCGCATGCACACACATATACAGGCAGACACGCACACACACACGCGCGCACACGCACATACGCACGCACGCACACACGCGCAGACTCCCCCCACCCCTTCTCTTTCTCTCCCTTCCCATCCCCCACCCCCACCCCCCTCTCGTTTATGTTTGCAAGTGTATGTGTGTGTATGCGTGCAAGCGTGAGAGAGAGAGAGAGAGAGAGAGAGAGAGAGAGAGAGAGAGAGAGAGAGAGAGAGAGAGAGAGAGAGAGAGAGAGGAGTAAAAGGGGAAACTTACCAACAAGTCGCTTTTTCACTTTTTTCATGTCTCTCTTTTTTGCCTTCTGGGACCTGCGGGGGAAAAAGGACTTTAGAAAGCAAATCAGTGGAATGAATCAGGGAACAAAGTGGATGAACATCTGTATGGGGTTTGCACAGTATAATGTTGACTATTAATGACTGTACGTCTGGGGTCTATACCTGTACATGGATTCTTAAGCGAGCCAATTTCTTAATTTGTCATCGCCTGTATCGTTGCAGCAGAGGTAGCAGCAGCAGCAGCAGCAGCAGCACAACAACAACAACAACACATGCGCACGCGGCCGCACTGACACACAGACACACACACACACACACACACACACACACACACACTCACACTCTATCTCAAACGCGCACATATATACGCACGCACGCACACGCACGCACACACACACACACACACACACACACACACACAAACACACAAACACACACGTGCTAGCGCGTGACCTATTTTCACACTTTAAACTTCATGCTAGCGTAAATCTACCTTATACACTGTACCTACCATCAAATGTATCCGCCGACGACCTTCTCATGGCAAGCGCACATAATACATTTTTCAAGAATTAAACCAATACAAATCCAGGATACAGACATCACTTCATCCCGATGAGCTCACAGAGATTCAAAATGTTCCAGTGTGAACCGTCTTGAAATACAGCACCGAAACCTACTGTCCTAAATGAACTCTGCACGTAGATCTTCATGGCGAGGTCTCTTCGAGGGAAAAATCCCAGCAGCTTAAATCAAATCAGCCCCGATACTAATTCTGTGTCGCGGGACCTGTGGCGTTATGTAGTGTCAAAGCCGTAAAGGGCTCGTTGTAAGAGGAGAGAGGCGTTAATGAAAGCTTCGGGAAAACTGGTAATCCAATCTGACGCGTCCAAACCGATACCCGAGAGATGTAGGACCATCGTGCGAGGAACTAACCCTGGTGTCCATGACACTCTCTTTCGGAGACTACATGCTGTCCCAAGGCTCACATCTCTTATCTGCGCCTGGGGCTGCAGGCAGCCAGAGCCCGAGGGAACAATGGCGCAAGTTATTCAATGGAAGTATTTACACTTTCATCCCATCAAAGCATAGAAAGCTCTCGTCGTATTGATTCCAGGGGTGGTCCTTGTCCCTAGTTGTCTGTATCCCCCAACAAGCCTTACAATGCCTTTTAGAAAGCACGCTTGCAGCAACACGATCAGACGTCTTCACGCTCGATACTGACGCCTGGAGGACTGATCTGCTTCACGTACTCTTGGAAGGCGTAACACAGGCGACCGCTGTAGGAATGTATTGTGTTTAGCGTTCACTTCTGGCGCTGTGTACGCGCTGAGGGTTTGCACACAACAATGTTACAAAACGAGTCGATGATCACTGTCTGTCACCATCGAGACCACGATACTGCGTGAGTTCGATCACCTTGGTGCGTTTTTCCGAGAAGGATGCGTGTTCGTTAATATGTGTGCGTGTGCACACGCGTTTCTGTCTGTCATTTAAAACATTTTTTAGTACGTCATACTTGCATTTAAATCCTCAGATTACCCGTTTTTGTGCGTACAACACTGGTGACACTTCTCTCTCTCTCTCTCTCTCTCTCTCTCTCTCTCTCTCTCTCTCTCTCTCTCTCTCTCCTCTCTCTCTCTCTCTCTCTCTCTCTCTCTCTCTCTCTCTCCATATATATATATATATATATATATATGTAAGAGGGTGAGAATATGATGTAGAAACTTGCCCAGACAACTGTAATTCAACGTGTTTGTCTTCCACCTCTACTTCCATTACATGTGTGCCTAGATTGTAGCTGCAGAGATACGTGAGAAGGCGCTTGGCGCTCAAGCTCTGTTGCTGCCTTAGAGATACATGTTACTCGCACAGACTGGTTTTAGCGCCTGACTTCCGACTTCTATTCGAGTGCTTGAGGGCACATCGAATTTTATAGTTTATTCATTTAATGTACCATGTATTGTTTGTAGTATTGAATAGGAACGTAGTGTTTATCATTATCAACCATCCCATATATGGCAACCCGCACTCCGTGAGTTGTAAACAATAATATTAATGGAAAATGATGAATAAGTGTCTGATTCAATTGGCGCTTTAAATACTTCACTTGCCATTCATTTGTCTACAAACCACTTTTGGAATTCATTCATTGGCGCAGGTTGTGCTTTGATTAACGCACTTTCCAACGGAGTGGAGTTTGCCATATGTGATTGTTGATTTAAGCTTCAAATAGTGTTTAGAAGCTGTCAGGTTAACACAATTTCGTGTCCACTGGAAATCTCGTTACCATGTTCTGCTTAGCCCGCCTTCGCTCCGGCCCGCGTGATGGCTATATAAAGCCTGTGTGTAACAGGGCCAGAGAGATCGGCCAGAGAGAGGCAGCGGAGAGGTGAGGAGGCTAGGTACTGCATTGTTGCTATAAATAAAGAAGGTGAAGTGCGAAACCAAGCCTTGCTCGTCTGCTGATACCTTGGAGGGAGCGAAGGGAGACGAGGCACACTGCCTCTAGACTTCCTGCCTGCATGCCCAGCTCGACCACACACGCCCTCATGCTTTCTGGCGTGAAGGGAGCTCGGGGTTGGTCCTGTGCCATGGGGTAGAGAGAATTCCAAACGCCTCTCTATAGCCCCACCCTGCGCCTAGGCCCACACACCAAACTGGAGCCCCCCTGTCTACAACTGGTGTCAGAAGTGGGATGTAGGTGTAAAAGCAGGACCATCACTCCCTACTTCATCTGGCGTCGTCGGCAGGATGCCACAAGCATCGCTCTCCACGTCCACTCTTCAAAAGTGTCCAGGGGGTATGGGGTGAAATGATGATGGAGGCAGTGCCGGCATATTCTGAGAAAGAATACAATCTATGGTTTGCAAAGAATACAAAATGGTTTGCTAAGGCACCTGCCCGCTCTTCCTCATCACTTTCACCCCTCACCTCCCTGTGACATGTGAGCTGCTGCTACCGCTGCCCTGCCTCACCACCCCACCATGTCCGGACGATCCCGTGGGTCCTGCCGCTCTCCTGTGGCCGCAGCCGAGGATGCAGGTTCCAGTGGGGCGACACTGCCCCAGGCCCGGCGGGTGTGGGTCGGCCCATCCGCCTGCCCTGCCCCATTTCGGCGGCGAGGGCCAGGTGAACTTCGTGGCGGCGGTGGGGCTCGCATTGCAGGCCTACCCCTTCGAGGACCTTGCTGCCACTAAGTTCATCATGCCAGCTAGGATGGAGGAGGAGCTGTTCAGGGGGAATCCAGGACCCCCTGGAGGCGTTTTCGGGCTAGCCTCCTCCACTCCTTCCCCTCAGGGCGTCAGGGGACTGGGGAGAGTTTGTGGCAGGGACTGAAGAGATTCGAGGCATGCGTGACGGAGCTGTGACTGTAGAGGCACTGCCTCTTCCTTGCTCCGCTTGTGGTAATATGGACATGCCTTTTGACTTGGTCGGCAATGTGACTTTGAGGACAGGATGAGAACTTGAAATGTGTAAAAAGTGTAGACTTCCTTTTTTCGTGGACTCGACCTCCTGGACTTATCAAGCTTCCGTGAGTATATTTAGCCCTACTGTTGTATGTTTTGATTTTGTAGATGTGTTATAAACTGCGTGTATTGCCTGTAACATTATAAAGTAACCAGGCATGAGGTCTGCTGTAACTTTATTGTTCTTTGGAAAAATCCAGAGAGTGCTCTTGTAATTTTGTATTCACTCATAGTGTAGATGCATTTCTGAAATGTGTTTGTCGAGGTCTGGTTATTATGGTGGGATTTGCAAATGATGCTTTGCTATTTTGTGGAATTTCTAATGCCATGTGCGCATTGCTGGGTATTGTCTTCAGTAATATCATATGTATCACTGTGTCGCTAGTGATTGAGGAAATTCCCATGGTTGTTTATTGCTGAGGAATTTGTGATGCCATGTGCGCATTGCAGGATGATGCTTTGCTATTTTTGTGGAATTTGTAATGCCATGTGCGCATTGCTGGGTATTGTCTTGAGTGAAATACCATATGTATCACTGTGTCGCTAGTGATTGAGAAAATTGCAATGGGTGTTCATTGCTGAGGAATTTGCAATGCCATGTGCGCATTCGGGGTGTTGTGATAAACAACGCCACTTTGTGTCTTGTGTGCATCTAATTGAAGAGGATTCTAGACCAGGCGCGATTTAGCCTTGGCACGGTTTGTGTCTACTAGCACATGTGCTACTAGACATGCACTATACGTTGCAGGATGCGTGTTCTATAAACTCACTCTCTCTCAGGATTGTCCTACGTCCTACATGCTACTTATTGTCTGTCGGGTAGCTTTTGTCTGATGTTTTGTATGCTCAAAGTTAATCCCTGCGTTGGCTACAATCCATGCAGCATAGACTGGAGAGTGTGGCTGGGCGGAGGCTCGTCGTGGGTGCTCGCAAGCGTAATATAGCGAACCACTTCTAGCGTTGTGCGTGTAGGCGGCCTAACATCGATGACGCACTGACGTATGTTTGTTTAGTTTGTTGTCCTCAAAGTTGACAACGTACGCGCCACTAGTCGGTAGGGAAAGTGGTACCGACACACTTCAAAGGAGTTGCTAGTTGATTACATGAGCGAGTTTGTATATATAACATAGAACTCGTAAGAGGACGTCGACCGATGCTCGCTTAAGTACTTCGAGATAATGTTATCCATATGTGTACATGTAGTTATTTTTTGATATATAAGCCAGAGGTCGAGGACGAGGTACCTGAACAATGCAATGCGGTGAGGGGTATGCTAAAGAGGTTGAGCATATATGGATGTGACAACTTGCGCCAGAAACGAGTAACTGGACCTTCAAGGCGTGTTTAGTCTTCCGATCCTCTACTGGTCCATGTACATGTCGTGCCATCACAGATGGTATAGCTGCACCGAGATACGTGAGACGCGGCTGCTTACGGCTGTCTCGAAAGCTCTGTTTGCTCGCTTATAGGATACATGTTTCTCCGCACGGTGTTCAACTCGGTTTCAGCAGCTCTGACTTGTCCGCCTCATGGAAGTCTATTAACGAGTGCGTGAGGCACATCGAAGATGTTTTCTACGTTTACTTCATTTAATGTCCCATTAGGATATCCCTGATCTCTGTAGTAGTTGCACATACGGTGAAGCGTAGTGGTTTTATCATGTTATCCGAACATTCCTCAATGATGGATGGCAACCCTCCTCTGCCTGTCTGGAGTTGTAACAATAATATTCAATGGTCTCAAGATGATGATATAAGTGTCTATTCAATTGGCGCTTTAAATCTAATCATCTTGGCATTTCTATTGGTGTACTAAAACTCTAGCTTTTGGAACTTCCTATTGCTTGGTGCGCATGGATTGCAGTGTGTGCTGCTTATGACTTAACGCTATTCATTAGTTAGTCAAGCGGGAGTGGACGGTTTGCCTATAGTGTCTCTCGGATAGGTCTCGATCTCATAAAGCTTCGATATAGTGTTTCGAAGCTGTCCAGGTTTAACGACCCACATCATTTCGTGTCCTGACTTGTGGTCCAATCCTCTTGTTTGATCACTCACTGTATCTGCTTAGCCCGCCTATCGATGCCCCCGCTCCATCGAGCCGCGTACGCCGTGTGCTATCCACTAAAGCCTGTGTGTAACAGGGCCTAGAGAGATCGGCCAGGAACGCGCGCGGATGACGGTTGAGGCAGGCCTAGGTACCTGCACGTTGTTAGCTATAAATTAAAGAAGGTGAAGTGCGAAACCAAGCCTTGCTCGTCTGCTG
>JAWQFJ010023736.1:57500-66348 GCA_034096865.1 Theodoxus fluviatilis | reverse complement strand
ATGAACGATAGGGTTGGAAAAAAAGTATTACAATCCGCCAATTTCAGATTTATATTCATGACAATTTTCTAAAGTTCTAGAAATGAATTCCGACGCGATACTTAAATCAGAGTTTAAGAAAATGGACTCAGAATCAAGCGTGTGGGACCCGAGGTCAAGGATGTAGGTTCTGCTTGCTTCTTTTTCGTCTCTTTTTTCGGAAATGACATGTTCGCAATTGTAGGCTGCTCACGAACGGCAAATCGCGAGGATTCTACTCGCTAATGCTTCATGCAATGACGAAGCAGTCTATGAATACAAATTTTTCCGTCAGGAAAGCGCTTCGTGTACAAGCAGATGCATTTTACACCACCACCACCATTTCCTCTTTGCAATTGCCCTTTTCCACCGCCATCACCATGGCACAGCTATTTACACCACATGGCCCTTACAATGGTATGTGCTACTGTGGAAAAAGAACATCTCTCTCTCTCTCTCTATCTATCTATCTATCTCCCCCCCCCATATTTCTCTCACTCACACACACACACACACACACACACACACACACACACACACACAGAGCGAGAGAGAGAGAGAGAGAGAGAGAGAGAGAGAGAGAGAGAGAGAGAGAGAGAGAGAGAGAATCAGAGACAGAGAGACAGAGACAGAGAGACAGAGACAGAGAGAGAGACACAGACAGACACAGACAGAGACACAGACAGACAGACAGGCACACACACACACACACACACACACACACACACACACACAGCCAAACACACACACATGCACACACACACACACACGACAAGAATGCATAACAGACCATTTCAAACGCTGTTCATCCATGTCCAATACACACCCACACATTTGCGCATGCGGTAAAAAGGGTTACACAAACACTGCAGCTCAACGATGAATTGTGTCTACCAACATGTCATCAAGTGAGGGAAGCAAATACATACGGGAAATATATCATCTGCGACGGCAGAAATCCTCTCATTTCATCCTGTTCACTAGTTTCCAACGCAATGTGTTGCCACAACAAAGCGTACAGTACACGGTGTTGCTGATGAAATATTCAGCAACCGACCTGCGAATCTTCTAGATACTTCTGGATGGCAAAAACACGGTAATACCAAGACACCGCGATACGTTGGAAGAAGTCACGTTTCTTACACGCAAAGAACAGAAGATTCTTAATCTGTTCCTTAGACGCAGAGTCGACATCCACTCATCTTTGTATCATCGAACTCCGAACACGCGAAAGTTTGAAAAATGACAGTCTCTCCATTGGCTTTTCCAATTATGGACGAATGAGGATGCGGAAGGGGCGTTTAACCTTGAAAGAACACTGATGTAATTCGGCGGCATTATCTATATATAGCGCTGCAGCCATTTTCGATACAGCAGGATAGTGACGGAGAGCGGCACGAGAGGAAAAGTATACGCGGGCAGCGACAGGCAGTACTGCAACTCAGTCCTCACCTCAGACCTCCTCCTACGCTTTCAACCGCCCCCAACTACCCAAGACAAAAACTTCCTTCGATCCCGACCTCAACCCACCCCCCCAAAACAAAGCAACCTCATCCCCGCTAGCACCCTCTTCCGTCCCCCCCCCCCCCCCCCCCCGCCCCCCACACACACACACACACACACCTACCACACGAGCAGAAGCAACCGTATCGAGGAGACGGGCAATTCAGCAACTCGAGACTGACATTGAGCAAAACTGCCTCCCCCCCAAATCTCTCAACCTTTGCATGCCTCTCAACCCTCCCACTCCCACCCCCCTTTCCAGACGCCTGTCTCACAGTCTACCTGTTGTCCATGGTGAGGTGCTGGGCGCCGGGTCTGGGCGCGTCATGTGGCGGTGCGGGGTGGCGGAGGAGGACGGGCCATGGCGGAAGCGCGGCCAGGGTGGATTCTGGGACGAAAGGACTGGGGGCGGGCGGGGTGGAGGGTGGCTGTGACGGAGAGAGGGCCGGGTACCACGGCACTCAGCTATTATGATGATTGCCAGCACCACGCCAGTGCCAGACCGGACCAGGCCTCAGCCAGCGGAGTCCAGTGCATGACAAATCAGCCCGTGGTAACGATCTTCCTCCTCCCTCTTCTCCTCTCTCTCTCTCTCTCTCCTTTCTCTCCTCTCTCCCTCTCTCTCTACGCTTCCTGCTCGGCCAGCAAGCCAGCTCTCTCTCTACAGTCTCTGCGTCGAGACCCGACTGTAGATCGATACTTTACTACGGCGTGTGATGGCCACAGCAGCCAGGTGTGAGGTTCGATGATAGGCCCGGTCGGATTTGCCCATTTCCCCCATCATCAAACCCTATAACCACGTCCAAGAGGCTACAAGATGCGCTTCCATGATGTCTTTCCAACTTCTAGAAGGCAGACGAGATAGTAACTGTTGCGCGAAACGTAAATGAAACTGAATGAAAGTTGCTGTTCACATCTTTCAGAACCTTTTCCCCTCATGGAATTCCTTTAAGTTTACTCGTAAGGCACGAAATTATTTCGTTCAAACGTGACGCCGTGCCAATTTTGCACAGTCACTATCATCATCACATGTTCGAAATAGGGTTTATCAGCCACCACTGTTTATGTACAGAGCGTATCACGTATCAGTTCAACCTGGGACGCAGCAGCTGCGGGCATCCCAGCAGCGGTTGCCATGAAGTGCATATGCAGGCGGCCGCCCATTGTTTCAGGACAGCCGTATCAACAGGCTTGTTGGCTGGCCGCACTCCGCCGAGCCCACTCTTGCCGAGAGCCTCAGCCACTTATCGCCAACTTTATTTATTCTATGTTTGGGCTCCTGCAGATAGGGAGCCAGGATGACCCACCGCCATGGGAGGGCGCTCCCCAGTGCAAGTGTGTGGACTCTTTGCAGAGGACGAGCCAGCCATGTGAAAGGCCGCCCCACAGTTTGGCGGCTTCCTTCGCTGGCGCTGTATTGATCTCGGATAGGTGCCCGCCTGTCTACATAGACACAGACAGCCCAAGTGGAGTGCGAACTGCAAGCCCTGGTCAGTTAGAAACAATCGCGGCTCAAAGCAGACCCTGCCTTTTGTCCGAGATGCAAGGCATGTCCAGCACTCTTCCCATCGTCCCTCCACCCTACTTGACCCCACTCCCACTGCTGTCAGAGTCACATACACCAGTCCATACAAAGCACGCGGTGGCGTGTAAGTGTAGGCTGCCTGGTATCTGCATCACGACGTAGCCAAATCACTCCAGTTCTGACAGCCTGGCTGCAGTATTTACGCCGACCAAAACGTGAGCGCCTGGCAAAATTGGCTGGACTTACCCAGGGCATCGGACACCGCTAGGAGGACAGTTCCATGCATTCTTGGAGTAACTACGGCAATCTGAACTGTCGCTCTACCTCCAGGCAACTCTCACAGCGGGTGGCGACCTCCGCGACGACGTCTGGTGGCGTGAAAGTAGACTTGCTCTGATGAGACGTTGTTTGTCTCAACCTCACAGTGCCAAGCGACCCCTTTTTACGTCATCACCGCGAAGCCGACAGCGAGAGCACTTGAATAGTTGCCAGGGAGACAGACGTGTCCCCGGCGTTATGTCTCCCACTAGCAAGACTGCCTTGGAGACAGGAGTGAATGACCTTTGACCATCCACTGAGGAGAGGAGGGACGTTCGTGATTTTCGTAATGAGCTCCATGACAGCCTTGAGGCTCTAACCTCTTGAGAATTACACGAAGATCGTTGATGAGGAATGTCAGATGCTTCGATTCATTATCAGGAAGGCGCTTCGCGAGGAACTGAAACTCAAAGAAAGGAGTAAAAGCCATTAGCAGCGACCCAAAGAAAGGCGTTATTCTGATATGAAGCCTGAAGATGGGAACTCCCAGATGATGGAGTGGATGCTTACTTTCAGCGTGAGAAATTGACACTGAAGATAATCTGTTCAAGAGATGCCATTCAGCCCTTTCCCAACTTGCTCGGCGTATGCTGTACAACTCGCTTGAAACAAAAACTAGGAAAGTGGGCGCGAGCACGAAAATCATTACAAAGCCTAGTACACCATTTTTCACCATTCAAAAAGTTCATTTCTCAGGCAGAACTCCGGCATTTTTGCCTAAAATGACATGGACGTGACCGCCACAAGGACATTGGCAAAACGGCACGTGAGTTTAGTTGGAAACAGCCAATCAAAAGCAGTCCCGGTGTGACGTAGGTAGAGCTGATCCAGCTGATCTGTATGACCAGGCCAAGTTGAATGTCCTCAGCTCCACCATCCAGCTACATGTACAGCCACGGCTGATGATAGCTCATAGATAGGAAATGTGTGGTGGGGTTGAGACAAGAGATGCATGTTGCAACAACCAGGCTATCGCTTGACCCAGATAAAAAGGCATGCAAATAAACAGCAACCAACCAGAAACATCACAAATCCACACCTTCATGCTGAAACATCGGTAAAGGGGGGGGGGGGGGGGGGACCTTCAACTGGGAGCCATGGAGTTCAAAGCATAGCAGCTGTGCCGCCTTAAGTGGCTGAGCGTGAGGTGGTTCATTGACTTTCCCAGGGTTGGCACACAGGCGTGCACGTCGTACTAGAGGGGTGATACAGCCGCGCAGTCATAAAATGCTCATCCTCACACGCTCAAAAAAGCTTCGCAGGCCAAGCCAAACACTACTGCAGCACGACTACGGCACACGACTGGTGCCCTGGAGACTGAAGAATCACAAAAACACCTGACTGCAAGACTGAATGACTGGCACCCCGGGGCTCCACCTCGGCAGCTTCCTCTCCCAGCCAGAAGCTGCCAGGTTCAACCAAGACCTCTCTCCTTTAGAGCGGCAACTTCATCATCGCCCCGTGCACTTTGGCCGCTCTGAACAACAAAAAAGCTGCGATAAACACGAAGTGGGGCGGGCCTTGTTTACCGGCAGCTTGGGCGATAACGGCTAGACGAGGTAAATAAAAGCGGGCCGACAGAGAGATGGATGCACACACGCGTGGTCCCGCGTTATCGCCGCCGTGTCTGTGCATCCTCTCCCCGTGCACTGTCTGACTAGAGGAAGAGGACAGATAAGGAGTATCGGCGGCAGGGACCAGATGAATAGGCGCTATCTCCTTCTTGAGAGGTATTCCCTAAATTTAGCCAGTGGTGGGGAAAGTTATCACCGATGGTGGGTGCAAAGCTAGCTTCCCTTACCTGACTACCTGAGCCGCCAGGTAATTACATTGAAGAAGAACCGTTAAGCTGAAGGTGTCTTATCTAACATTTTCCATGTTTTCTCCTCATTTTTCGGACGAGCGGTTTCGTGAGTGTACCGTTTCATACTTTGCAGATGACATATATAAATTGCCCAAGAGCTAAGAGAGTTTGCTCGTCTATCTATGCGAAATCCGAAGCAGACACGAAAATGATGTGAAGAAGAAACAAAATATTGCCTCGGCGACTGACTTTCCACACGAGTGTTATCTGTGAAAACACGTTTCAGGGGTATGGGTGGCAAAAAAGCCAAAGTCACATCATTTCCATACAAGGACGAAAGATCGCTCTCCCTAACGATAAAAACAAAAAAGGAGAAAATCATTTTCCAGGGACGAGTTCACATGGACAACGGCTAAGATGCTTAGGCTCTGTAAGAGCATTCGCTCTTTTGATGCTGCAAAGAAGAGATATACTTACTGTTAAATAATGTGTAACTGAAACAGGTTTCCTCTCTTCCTGAAACAGCGTAAGTACTGGAGGGGAGAGGCGATGATCAGCCGATTTCTAAAAGTGGCCTCTTCTTGAAAAAGGGTTTCCTTTGTCCACAGTAGTACATCCACACTGATATCGTGGAGGTCAATTATGCGATACCTTGACCTAGTTCAAGAATTATCACAGAGCATAATGCGCAACAAACAGCACGGAAAATGTCTGTTCAAGAATACATAGAACTCGATGAATACCTGCCACAGCTTTGTACGTTATGTGTAAATTTCCCTGGGGTCTGGGCACAATGAGCAGCATATAATTTCCGGACGACGGGCTGTTCGATAGTTTACATTCCTTTCCGTTCCTTCTTTCACTTTCCAGTGTACAGGTAGTTCCTAAAGTAATCACACGCACAGTACTCAAAAACTGCAAACGCTTGGGAGTGCACGTTTCTTGTTGTCACGTCCAACAAGGCGGAGACTTGTTCCTCGTGGCGACATTCCACGGTTTGAGATGAGAAAGACAACACTGTCAGAACTTCGATGAGCGTTCTCCATTCGACACACACGAAGCCAAATGTTGTTCGGTTGCTATCCGAGACATGAAGAACAAACTCAGCTACACAGAAACTGTCGGCTGGATCCCTGGAAAAGTACATTCAATGAAGGCAAAGGTTGAAACATGGTCACCGCCTGAATAGTAAAAAAACCTCTCAATGCATCTCACAGATTCAAGGCGGTACTCACGCCCGTCTCACTGGCAAAGGCGAGAGTGGCGATGCAGTCAAAACATCGAGACCGTTGGTGTGATGGCTGCGGGCGAAGAGGCAACTCCGCAAACTCTGGTCAGGACGGAATTGTCTGCCCAGGTCTGTGTGCAGTACGGGTTCCCTTATCAATGTCCACTGCGCACTTCCTCCACCGTTGGCCGCCTCTCCATGGTGGCCCATGCACAGCCCCTGGACACGGGACCCCCCACCCAAGCAGATATGGATCTGGACCCCGTCACTGTTTGCCCAAACCCTCGTCTCTGAAGTTCTTGTGCGATGCTGAGAAAGAGACCAGCGGCCTCTTCAATGTCCAGAACTACCCACGTCATGCAGTGGCAATACTCTTGCCATCGAGCCGGGAAAACCTAAGCCGTGGACACAGAGAGCCTCCACGTCTCATCGACGTCTCGCGTCTCTCTTAGAACGCACTGTGCTTCGGCAAAGGGCACAAGGATGAAGATAACAGATTCTGATGACGCAGTTCGCCCCTGTACAGCGAGCGCTGTCAGATCAATGGTGGCAAATGTCCAAAGCGCCGTCCACGAATGCGTCCTCTAATGAACAGTGAATTACAGCGCCTGTCCAACGAAAGAATCAATAGCAATCATCCGGTAGAAAGAGAAAAACACTTCAGACGCACCCACGAGCGCCGGAGCTGTCACGCGATTCAGCTTCTATCGGCTCTCCACGAGAAACCACAAGCAAACGGATGCGAAGGCGATTCTGTCATACCTCGCCCATGTCCTGCATGTTATCAACAGAAGCAGACGAGGGAAAACAGGAAGCGATTCTGGATGTAATCGCGTCCCATTCTCAAGCACAGACACAGCTCCTTCCGCTGATCGGCCTATCCGTCCTGCAGTCAGATTATCCACACGTGAAAGGGTCCCATTGTCGGGCCAAGATACGACTACGCGTGCTCCAGTCTTATCCAGTAGTCACCGCTTCGCTAATCATTACATTACATGCTCTCATTGTTTTCCACCTATAAGGTGAACGTCCTACACCGCTGTAAAGTGACGTGACCTGTGGTGAACTGTCGGCTCGTGTCGTCAGCCTCTGCATCCAGCACTGACCTCGAGCCAGGGGTGATGCCGGCACCTTGCAAACGGAAATGCGCTCCACGCTTGGAACCGAAACCGTCCTGGGGTGCCACGATCGGTGACTCCGTGACACTACTGCGCGCGCAGAGTTGCGAAAACTACGTGCATGCAGCGGACAGGACAGTACGTGCAGCCAGACTGAGGACAGCGAGCCAGGACACCGCCAGCAGGGCGGAGTCTGAAGCAGCCGTTATCTCCGCATCAATCACCTGGGAGCAGATGAAGGGCGTGAACCTTACTCGCCTGGCGGTGCACGCAAATCTCTATGCTGTGAACCCACCCTCTCAATAAAACCAACATCAACTGGGGAAAAATATCATCGCCCCACCAGAATCAATTACAGAGGAACACAATGAGGCGTACTCGTTTCCTCAGTGAAATGATGGGCTTACAGAAACTCCCCGTGGCAAAGAGGAGGGTTATGATTAAGACTGGAGCTGTGATGTGAGTTTTAGGAGTGACATCGGGATCCGTCGGGGGAAAAGTAATGTTCCCGCTCTTAACATACCACAGGTGATGACCGAAACACTTTTTTCTGGCACTGGCAGCGCCAATCTAATTTCAGAGATCCATATCTCCAACAGACTCGTGAGAGCACGGCGACTTTCCACTGTAGCAGAATCCATTGAAGAAGCTGATTGTCAGTCATAATAAGTATGACCACGGTGATCGAGGCGGCAGTGTCATAAGTGGTTGTAGACAGGCGTACTGCATCCAGGTGGGTACGCTTTACAGAGAGGACCACGGGAATACTTTTCCTGTGTGACCTTCGCCTAGTGCCACACAGCAGTTTGCTTGCCAAGGCTTTGGGTAAAACGTCAAGTGTCATTGGGCCTTGAATTTTCTGCTGTCAGCGGACAGAATCTAAAGTACAACACTGCATTTGCCGAAGCTGGACGCACGAGCCTCGAGAATTTGTTCAACATTATCTCCACTCCAACATTTTAATCGGCTCAACGATACAATCTTTTCCTCGAACACCTCTCCGCTAAGACACCTTGCCCGAGCACACTTGAGGAAGCAAGAAGAGGAAGAGGAAGGGAAAGTGGGCTGTCGTGAAGCCCTCCTTTCGGTTAAACCAGCGTCCTTCTCTCACAAAGTACACGATCACCTGTTGCTGACATGGGTGAATCCGCCCGAAGCACAGCTCCCTCTTTCCCTGCACTCTTCACAGCTGCCGTTTTCGTGAACAAACATTTGACCAGACACCGATGTGAATGCAGTGACCTTTCGCAGACTCTCGGGCGGTGTCGTTCACTCGAAGAGCCCCTTTTCCATTGCGACGCAACTGACTTTAATGCAAACTTGTCTGCCTGTCA
>JAWQFJ010023736.1:42500-52500 GCA_034096865.1 Theodoxus fluviatilis | reverse complement strand
TCTTTTAAAGCATCCATACGTGATTATCTATTCAGATGATCTCACTGCTTTCGCCTGTACATATGACACGTATTTGCTTGAACTTGAAGACTCACTGAGTTGACAGTTGTCAAAGGTATAGATCTACTAAAATCTTTGTCATTGTTGATCATATTCTTCATATACCTTACCAACTGTTGTTCATAGATTAGTTGCTGTGTATTTTTTCTTATAGTTTCATTTATGTATGAGCAAGGACAATTTGTAAGATGGGCAGAAATGCCTAAAATTTCATCCTTGATAAATAAAGAATCAATCAATCAATCAATCAATCAATCAATCAATCAACCTCTCTCTCTCTCTCTCTCTCTCTCTCTCGGTTGGCTGTCTGCACATCCTGTGAGTAAGAGGGCTTCACCATTTTCGTGAGATTGTCTTACTGCCTCGTCACTTCCAGAACAAAGTCACTCGATCACTGTTCAAAGCTCTCCCTTCTTTCTCTCCTGCTTCATCTTTTCTCTTGTCCGTCTCTTAACTTCCCCGGAGGTCTCCCACCTTCTCCATTTCGACAGAGTTCTACCGCAGTGCAAGAAAAATAAGTAAAATGGGTTCCCTATCCTCACACCTTCTCATCTGTGAGTCCCTGTAGGCAAGATGCTCGGAAAATAGAACTTAGTTGTTGGAGAAACACTTGCAGTGCCAGATCGCGTGTGGAAGGATACCTGGCGCTAAGATTACACAGGGGAGAGAGCTATGCGGGTGCCAGGAAAAATATTCGCACCTTCCTCCCAAGCTCTACCGCAGCAAAGTCTTACCCCCTAGTCATAAGGCCGTCTAAGCCTTTCAAGCGGCACTGCCGTTCTCCACTGAGGTTGTCACAAGAAAATGTTGATCCATTTCTGAAGTCATGGTTATGTTACCTTACGTATGCACACCTGTCCAATTTTGAAACCATTTTAAATTAATGTCCATTATGTGTCTTGACTGCAGAGTAGACTAACAGGTATCATGTGTTTGTACATTCAACGACCATAGCAGTCCCTCTATTTGAAGAAGACATTTACGGAGCCATCATCACTCGGATTTTAGCAACAAAAAAAGAGCGTGTTCCGACGACAGAAAAGCATCATTCTAAATCTAATTGATGCACTGTTTTGCATAAACATTACGAGGTAGCAAGAGCAACACAAATATGAAATCCATGTCTACTTCATCGCTTGAAAGGGAAAGGGGCGCAGAGTTAATTTACTACAACACAGTACAACTCGAAGCAAATCGTTCTGCAATGCACGTAATTCACAGCGTCTCCATCGTGCTGATGTAGCTTGTTGTGCCTTCCTGATTCTTGTTGACGCACTCCCGTCTCGCTCACCACAGGAAGAAACTAGTTGCATCCAGCCACAACCTTGAACAGCCGCGAGGTAGAACGAGGCACAGCGCCCGAAATGTCTGAATGAGCCCCGCACTGAAGACAACGTCTATCCTGTAAACGCCTGCTCCGCTCTCGCACTGACGTGCAGGCCAAGATGCTATGCTGTTTTTCTTCTCCTGTCTCTAAAATGCTTCTTGAACGAGTTCGTTGGTGTGTGTGTGTGTGTGTGTGTGTGTGTGTGTGTGTGTGTGTGTGTGTGTGTGTGTGTGTGTGTGTGTGAGAGAGAGAGAGAGAGAGAGAGAGAGAGAGTATAAGTGAGTGTGTGCGCGCGTGTGAGTGTGAGTGAGTGTGAGTGTGAGTGAGTGTGTGTGAATGTGTGTGTGTGCGTGTGGGTGCGCGCGTGTGTGTGTGTGTGTGTCTGTGTGTGTGTGTGTGTGTGCGTGTGTGCGTGTGTGTGTGTGTGCGAGTGTGTGTGCGTGTATGTGTGCGTGCGTGTGTGCGTGCGTGTGTGCGTGCGTGTGTGCGTGCGTGAAAGAGAGAGAGAGAGAGAGAGAGAGAGAGAGAGAGAGAGAGAGAGAGAGAGAGAGAGAGAGAGAGAGAGAGAGAGAGAGTTTAGCGCGCGCGCGTGAACGTGTTTCAGAGCGTGACGTACTGTCATTCAATTTACTGTCGCGAACGAAAATTCTAAGGAACAACAACTGCTCAATATGCGGCCAAGGTTTGAAAACCCTGCACCTCCAAGCGGTAAAATGTGTACAAGAGATAGTAGGCCAGAAGAATACACAGAAGATGCTCACAGATATGTGCTGCGTTCCCGTAAACCTCTGACGTGCTGTGATGAGAAAGAAGAGGATATACGTAACCAGGAGATGCAGAGTAGAAATTAGCAGCTCTAAGCCACTATCCCTTCATCTCCATCACTGGCAGAGTGCAGGGAGGCAGGAAAGAAATGGGAGAGGAGGAAAAGACGGAGATAGGGAGATTACAAGGGAAGTTCACAACCCTCATCCTCGTCTGCTGGTGCCATCGGCACTCCAGAATAAGGGTGAGCCATCTTTCCCTGCCCTTGTTTACACCCCTTGTCTTCACAACCTACCCCCCTCTCCCAACCCCTTCTACCCCCTTCTTCTTTTCACTCTTTTTTCTCTTTTCCCCTACACATGATCCGACTTGGTCATAGTTCCCTTGTTGCCATTTTTAAGCACCTTCATATTTCGCATTGTAGGTCTGTAAGAAGACCAAAAATTATCATCAAGTCTACGAGGATGTAGTTGCTTCAGCGAGCATCCCCCTCCTGTTCCTTTCTTCTTTTCCCCTGAATCCTTCAGCTCTCCCATCACTCCCTCTTCTTCCATCCCCCTCTCCTTCCATGTGTTGTGTGTCTCGCCAACCAACGGAACCCCTTGCAGCTGCTGACACAAACAAACTGTCTTCCCTTCCCACTCCCCCAGCCCCCATCTCCACCCCCTCTTGTATATCCAAACACACTCCCCCTTCTACCCTTACACCTAACCCCTGCGCGTGCAGAAAGTCGTCTGTTTCCATGACAACGCATCCTATCGACATGCCCAAGGCCCATCAGGGGAGGAGATGTTGAGATGGGCCGTCAGCATTGTCTACACACAACCCACACTGCCCTCACAGACAAGCCGCTACTTTGGATTTCTCCTGGTGTTTGGCGACTAAATCATTCTCCCCCAACCCCATCCCCACTTCCTCTCTCTCTCTCTCTCTCTCTCTCTCTCTCTCTCTCTCTCTCTCTCTCTCACACACACACACACACACACACACACACACACACACACACACACACACACACACAAGCACACATACACACGCACATTCGCACAGAGAGAGAGAGAGAGAGAGAGAGAGAGAGAGAGAGAGAGAGAGGGAGGAGCGGCGTGATGCCTGTAGTAAATCACGAACTGTAGATATAAATTATCTCCCCTGAGGAAGGAGGGACTGCATGACCCAGCATGCAACAAAGCAGTGAAAATGTTGGACTTCCGCCTTACCCCCAAATATTCTAATCTTGTGGGGTGGGGGTGGGGGTGGGGAAAATGGGAGCAAGGGTAGGGTGGTGAGGTGGATTGGGGCACACAAGCCATTACGTTGTGCTTGTTTTGCATTCATGAGGACAACAGTAAACTCTAGATAGCTAGCTAGCTCTCTTTGACACCTCCCTTTTCGTTCTTTCCTGATGTCCTCCTCCCCTCCACCCACCACGCCCCCCACCTCACCCTCTACATGTAGTTTCTCTGTACCACACACCCACACACCCTTCCCTCCCTTTCCTACAGAAACAACAGCTCTCAACCTTCTTTTCCTTATCGGCCTCATCGCTCCAGCTGTCACCATAGCAATGACATCTGTCAGCAGCAGCAACCGATGCCTTCCGCAGAATTCCTCCGTCTCCAGCCTCCATACCTCGATGCCTTGTCCAGATGATGATATGAGAGAGAGAGAGAGAGAGAGAGAGAGAGAGAGAGAGAGAGAGAGAGAGAGAGAGAGAGACTTTGAAGCTTTATTCGTTAGGCCTGCGGTCCTGTGATAAATTTTTATGTTGAACATTGCCATTTGACATTTAGATACCCTTTCTTAACCCCAAGCATATAGCTATCCTCATTCACAGACTGAAATACCCACACTAGTTTTGTTCCTTTCAAGGAATAAAGAGTAGAAGCCTACAGCCCAGCAACTGCAAACGAAGTAGAACAAACGGAATTCTCGCACTGCAGCTGGGGGTAACGAAAAAAACGACCCCACCCTGAAAAAGCAATGCAGCAGCACCAAAAAGCTCATTCAGGGGAGATAATGCAGACTATCTGCCCCCATCAATCACGTGTTTCATTTGCATTCGAGTGGACAGCCGTTTACACAGCGGTTTCTGCAAAGTCAATAATTCCAACAGCAGTTGCGGGGCAGTGGCTAAGAGGGAATTTCCTCGGGGAGAAGTTGGACGGCGAGGCAGATGCAAGGCAGTGGCTAGGAGGGAATTTCCTCGGGGAGAAGTTGGACGGCGAGGCAGATGCAAGGCATGGCGGGTTTCAATTCCAACAGACCAAGTTTACACGAGACAGCCATGTTATCTGAAATCAATAGCAGCTGAGCCCCCCCCCCCCCCCCCCCCCCCCCCCCCATCCCCACCTGGCTCCAAGTGGCGAACTCTCAGCTTGCATATGACTGGTAAAAAGGGAGGGCCCTATCCTAGTACATTGGTCACGCCCATCCAACCCACACCCACATGAATACAAACGGGAATGGAAGTCAGTGAACAAGTAAAGTCTAATTTCCTGCCACTGCCATGTACTGCCACTGCCATGTACATTCACATCTTAATATCAAGGAAGCCATAAGTTCGCGTCTGCAGCACACATACATGTACACATGTACACACACAGACATACACACACACATACAAGCACGCGCGCACGCACACACACACACGCACACACACACACACACACACACTCTCGATTCCCTCTCGGAGTGCCTCATTCTAATTTTTTTATTCACCTTTTGTCTCTCCAAAAGTTCTACAGAACTGCATACATTCAAGAGGCTGAACATTTATGCTACTCTTAGCTCCATAAATGGCTTTCTGTCTCAGAAATTAATGCTCAAAGCAAAGCTAGCACACAAAAACTTCAGGTTTCCTGCTCAACGAAAGATGGAGGACACCAAAATGACAATCATGTCCTATCGACGATCACCATCTGCAGCACTGTGTGCGATTATTATGATTCGCTCCCAATAGGGGGGTCATTCATCAGTTTACCGTCCAACCAGCTACGCTCTTCTTGTTGACGTCATTTGCCCATTGGAGGCAGACTGCCATTATGGCGCGCCTGTCCATAAAATTCCAGCTCTATTTTTCATTCTGCCCTTCACAACAACCGAGCCAACGAAATTCGCGCTGTATGTTTCGTTTTTTCCTTCCAGGGCGGGCTGGATCAATGTTGTCTTCCAGTGTGAACGCGCCTTGGGAGTGAGGGAGTGAAGAGCGCATAGACAAGATGGACAAGCAACGCTCAGCCTCGACCCCGACATCACCGCCGGGAGTCCTCATCCGGGCAACTGCTGGACAAGATCGCCACGCCCCCATCCGCAACTGCCCTCCAGAAGGGCAAATCTAATTCACGAACGTGCTTTTCTTAGAGCTAACCCGGTTTGGCCCAGCAGAGGAAGGGGCGAGTGAGGTTAACAAGCATCTCCCGTGTAATTCATCCAGCCAATTACTGCCACATGGCCAGCCTCGCAGGGAAAATTTGCATGTCTCCACAAGCCCCACCCCAGCTCTACTATAATTTTCAGGGTGCATGTACTGCAGGGGAGTATGCAGAGAGTCGGTTGGGGTGTTGATTCCAATCCACTCCAGGTGATGATACACGAGCTGCATTTGGTCAGGCAGCAATAAACTCACGTTTGCTAAATAGAACAAAAAGTAGCGCTAGAAAACACAAGGTAATTAATGCGATTCGTTTTCAGGGCTACTGCAAGCATTTGCAAGATATATGAGAGCACGTACTAGTCGATAAAACATTGTGTTCACACTGACTGGATCTTCAAAGAGCACATATGGTACTTGCCGCGACGGACAGCTGGGGGAGAACATTTTTATGATTCATTACTCTTGAGGCAGATAAACCAAGTTCTTCTGTCAAACCCTAGCCCACAGGCTCCACAGGGTCGTAGGAGGACCTGGATTTCGCACCATGAACGAAACATACGAGTGCCTAAACTGGGTAATCTACTCGTCCATCTCTGTCAGCGCAAGGATATCACACTCGCACACCAGCCCGCCCAAGGAGGAATACAGCAAAACGTGCTGAGTTGGCAAGGAATCTACGATAACGTCCACAATAAAAAGAACATTTTTACGCTTAATCTTTGTCGCGACCAGCCGAAACCATACGACCAAGATAAGATCGATTTAGATCTAAAATGTTTGGCACCGTTAAAGTAGACGGATTCATTATCAAATGGCAAGGTATTGATTTTAACCGTGTCTTTCATGACGTGCTGCAAGAAGTTCATGGGATGGGATAATCTTTGCAAGGCTGCTAATAAAATTTGAAGGTTATCTTCGATTTGACTTTTCTGTTACCGTGTCCAATTCGTTAATGCCAGCTGATTCCGTTTTCACTGTGCTCATCGATTTCATTGTTAATAAAACAAGGAAAGGAGGGGAAATAAAAACGATTTATTATTCCAACCATTTAGCCCCCCGTCAAACCCACCCTCCCCCGTGTTACCTCCTCTTAACTATTCCAGTCTTTCACGGCCTCTGTTGCGTGGCAAGTACTCGGCGCTCATATCAGCTACTATCTATACTTTCCCCATACATGTCCCTGCTGTCAAGCCCTTAATCTTCTAACGGCTCATTAAATGTAACATACCACGTTTACAACAAACTTTTCGAGTGTTCCAGTGGTCCATGTCAACCCTGCAAGATGGAACCTGGCAATGCTTCTCAACGCTCTGTCCTCTTCTGCTGGAGTACCGCATGCCCTCCCAACTGCACAAACACGGTCTTTAAAGAAGTGTTTTGACTCTTTGAAACTGCACTGAACCCTGCTTATCTTGTCAGGGCTGGCTGGCAAGGCCGATACAGATGGTGTCGCTTTCCGTGCAGGCCTTGTGCCAAGGCGATTAGTGTGGGGGCATTTTGACCCAGCCTCCGCTAATCGCCGTTGGCCCCTGGACTTCTTCCCCCATCCCTGTGTCTGATCAGCTCTCGTCCTGAAAGGTCTGTACCTGCCGCGGTGTTCCCCATCCTTGTGTTGTGTGAAAGGAAGGGAAGAGATAATAGGTGGCCATGAAAACGAAGAAGATGAAGAAGCTGTGCAGATATTGAAGAAGACTGGAGGGGAGAGGGGTGTTTGGTGTTGCTGTTTTTTTTTTTTTTATTGTTTGGGGGTGGGGGGAGTTGGAGGGGGTGAGGGCGTGAGGGTTCACATTCAGACCAAGAAAGTTGCATGATGGAGCTAAATCAGAAGAGCGCAAAGCACTAATGACTCACTGCTAAATGAATGTAGTAACACTTAATCTCGTTTGATTACCTATATAATGTGGTATTTCCCTGCAGTGTCTGCTTCTCTCAGCCTAGCTCCTCTAAATGCACGGCCTTTGCAAACAATCCCATCTGATAGCTCAGTTCACAGTGATCCTTTCGTTACAAGAGGAGACCCACCAACCCTCCCCAAATTCCAGACTTGGTTTCTTTGGTCACCATGGAGATGGGAGTGGGAGGGAGAGTGAAATATACGTAAACATCCTTGTTTTTCTTCTCTGAAGAGCGTGACCAAGGCGAGTAGGGTACCACGGGCACTGCACGGAAATCAGAAAGTGGTGGAAATGACAGATAAACGCTCACATATGTTTGTCTGATGAAAGGAGCAAAGAGGAGAGGGATGAAGTTGACTTCCCAGCCACTCTTCCTTGCTTTTTTTAATGTGTGGCTGTCCCACCACATCCCCCACCCAACCACATCCTCCCTCCCTCCCTCCCTCCCTCCCTCCCTCCCACCCCCTCTCTCTCTCTCATTCATTCTGTCTCTCTCTCATACACACCCTCTCTCATTCTCTCTCATTCATTCTCTCTCTCTCTGTCACACACACACACACACACACACACACACACACACACACACACACGCACACACACACACACACATGCACACACACACACACACGCACACACACACGCGCGCGCACACACACACACACATGCGCGCGCACACACACACACACACACACACACGCACGCACACACACACACACACACACACACACACACACACACACACACACACACACACACACATCGCCTCTCGAGAAGCAGCACTTGAACATAGGCCAAGGGCACTCCAAGAGGAAGTCGAGCAAGGACGAAGACTTGAGGCGGTCAGTGGGCTTTCAAAGAGGAGAGAGAAGTACGGAAGCGAGTCTTCCGGCGCCACTCTGTCTGGCTGCCTAATGGTCTCTGTGCCAGGCACGTGCACCTCGTGCAGTGCCGTGACCCTCTGTACTGCGACAAGTGCCAGGCTACAGCTCATCTACTGCGATGGTTCACCCGCCCAGAGAACGGCTGCTTCTCGCACGACCTTAGTAAGCATGGACGGTGGGTTGAGTGCCACAGAAGAGACAGAACGGTAATGAGATCGACTTCAGAAGTTGCTGACGACCTTGCAAATGCCAGGGCCAAGACGAAGGGTGTTTCCAATTGAAAAAAGTATGGCTTGATTCTTTTAGGCGCACATTTTGGAAGTCTATGGGAGAAGAAAAAAAAGAATGTCTGCATCGATGAATTTGTGAGAACTATGTCAATAGCACAACTGCAAATTCACTCAAGGACTTCGAGGTAAAGACCTCCCCTTACAGTGTCCTTAGTTCTTCATCAGAAACAGGACGCTGCCTCTGCCAAGTTGATATTTTTCAAGCTAATTTATCTCTCAAGTGCAATTTACCGTTTTCACTGTAGCATTTTAAAGTGTCCCTCTGAGTCGTCCTTTCCGTAGGTGTCACCGCGCATCCAACCATCATGATGCAGTCGATGGCAGACAGCGAACGTGGAAGTGCTTCGAGGGTGTGCGTAAACGCTCTCTCGCAGAAGGCACCTGGTGATACTCACAGCAGCATCAGAGCTGATTATTTGATTTATATCGGCACAGGTTGCATGTCTGCACTGATGCATGCAAGTGCAAGCTGTCTATCTACACCAATGCTGAACTGCAGAATGGCATGCATGGTATGTCAGCGATGTGGAATGCAGCGTATGTCCACAAAGCGAGTCACAACGATTCACTGCAACGGAGCAGTGCTGCATGATAACAGACGGACTAGCTGCCTACAAGCACATTATGGCACACTCTGCATCTCTGACAGCAGGCATGGTAGAGCCAGCTTTAACTGAGGTACAGGAAGTCTGCACAGAGGCGTTCTCAGTCCAAGTCTAAGGAAGTCGTGTCTGAATGTGTGTGGCTCTGATCTCCATGATGCTCCACTCCACAAAAGCAAATCTCATTAGCTGTGGCTTATCAGGGATCCACTGGGATCACAGGCAATGAAGGCATTAGATAATACAACCCAGATGTCTTCCTGTTTGCACAGCGCTCGCCATGCTCTTGAAAAGAAACATGCAAAATTTTACCGTATCCCTACACCTTCTCACCGTGTCCAATTCGTTCGGCGCTAAATATGCCTCATTAGCGAAGTAATAACAACATAATAATTGGCTGCAAACATTTTGATGTGGCTCCTGTTTACGATGATTCACTTTTAAGCGAGATCGGATGACTATCAAGATATTCCTTCAGGGGTTGCAATACTTGACGCGCTCTGTTTCAAAGAAAAAATTATCAATTAGCACACTCTAGATCTCTAAGCTTGCAACGTAAGCGCTGAAAACAATACCTGTTAACTCATGAGAGCAATTCATCCATCATTAAAAGCAGGGTTTCACAGACAGCTCACTAGCGCATCACAAGTGTTCGGCTGCTCCAAAAACGCAGCATCAGACGAGATTTTCAATGAACACCGCACGGATCTAGATGCAAAGTTTCCAGACCGTGAGAATCGTGAGGGAAATTTCCTTCCTGACGTCCTGTGCGGGGCATGAGCAGCAGTAAGGGCTTGCCACAGCAGA
>JAWQFJ010023736.1:22500-37500 GCA_034096865.1 Theodoxus fluviatilis | reverse complement strand
GTGAGACAGACAGACAGACAGACAGACAGACAGACAGACAGACAGACAGACAGACAGACAGACAGACAGACAGACAGACAGACAGACAGACAGACAGACAGACAGGCAGACAGACAGACAGACAGACAGACAGACAGACAGACAGACATACAGACAGACAGACAGACAGACAGACAGACAAACAGATCAAAAGAGAGCTAGATATATGATAGATATATGGGTTGGTTGATAGTAAATATTACCTTCATGTCTGTCGGCGACAAAAACCTGAGAGAAAAAAATCCGTGTAAGAGGATATTTTATCATCTAACTTCAGGAGTAGCCGTTCCTTTGTTTTTTGCGAAAACAGAATCGTGAGAGAGAGAGAGAGAGAGAGAGAGAGAGAGAGAGAGAGAGAGAGAGAGAGAGAGAGAGAGGTTCATTGCTTGAATGACGCTAAGTATCACTGCCACCCTAATTTTCATCGGAAGGACTCCTAACTGGTCCAGCGAGACATCATCCGGACAAACATGACCAGAAATTAGGCACAAGTGAATTTGGCACAAGGCGTGCGGAAGTCTAGGATCATGTCACTCCATGACGAACTCAGCAGCTACGCCAGCTTGCAGGCTTACCTACCCATGCTATAACACTTGGCCTTCTTTCAACTGCTGTTTGCCGACTTCCTCCTAATCTTCGCCACCCCACAGTTAAATCCTCCAAGTCGGACTCTCTATTCAAGTCCCACCCCTCCCCCCTTCTCCTTCCCTAGCCTCTTGCCACCCCAGTCACTCCCCCCCCCCCCCCCCGCATTCCTCTCAAACATTTCCATCTCACAAAAACACTCTTGCCTTGGGCAAAGGTTGTTGTTATTTGTTGACTCCAGCCAAAAACCAAGGCTACAGCAAAATGTTGTTATGTTGTACTATTATGTGGGGATTATCTTCAGCCGTGGTAAGCTCCTAACATAACAAGTGGCATTCTCTGGAGACAGAGATCAAATCCCCTGAAGACGGAGTGTGGCTGCCTATATGGCGGGGTGCTCAAAAACAGTCACACACGCAATCATCTCACCCACTTGGGTGATCCTGGGAGTGTTTAGCCCAGGTACGCAACAACAACAACAACAAAAACACTCGACCTTCGCTCTCCAAAACTTATCCAACTTTACAACTGTCGTCTCTCATTCCCGCCGCTTCAACCCTAATAACTTATTTTCCCTTCACACATACTCCGCTCTACACATTTCCACACACACACACACCCTTACACTTATTCCCCTTTTCCTAAACCTCCCCCCCCCCCCCCCCCCCCCACCCCCGCTCATTAACCCCGTCTCCTCTAATCCTCAATCCGCGTGGCTGGTCAGACGGTCAGCAAGGAGAGGACAAAGCCGATGAAGGGGAGAGGGGCGCCGAGGGGGTGAGGTGTCATGCAGGTTGGGGAGGAAGGGGGAGGGAGGGGGGCAAAATTAGTAGAAAGGGGGTACTTATGGAGGTCAAACACCAGACGGGAGGGATAATAAGCCTTGTTTCTCTGATTAAGCCGACGCCTTAGGGTCTGGGAGGCCAGCATTTTCTCCCTCATTACCTCTCCTGCGTAATCGCTCACACTGCTGTCTCCGGTTTTGTTGGAGAGCCGGGTTGTGAATGCAGCGAGAGAGAGAGAGAGAGAGAGAGAGAGAGAGAGAGAGAGAGAGAGAGAGAACGAACGAACGAACGAACTTTATTTTACAAGGGTAGTGAATTAGGCAGTAGAGAGAGAGAGAGAGAGAGAGAGAGAGAGACAGAGAGAGAGAGACAGAGAGTGACAGAGAGAGAGAGAGAGAGAGATAGAGAGAGAGATAGAGAGAGATTTAGCTTTAACGTAACCATTGTCATTTGTAAAGCATTTGACACAGATAAATAAATATCTGGCACAAATATGTGTCTGTTCGACCCACAATGAGACAGCAGCCAGCAGTCCGTTAGGAGGAGATTCATCCTCTCTACATGAATGCTGGTGCACGCCAGCAGACTGGTGCCGAGAACTTTACAAGGTGGCTTCCCTTGCCAAGTGGAGGAGGATGCCACATGACAGTGAATGATGCAAAATCTTGGCACTGGAGGCAGCTACAGAAGATTTACACAAGATGCGCCGATAGCGACGTCAAAAACTACCGATACCAGAGGTCTCTCAACGCTTTCTCTCAACAGCACAGGCCTGCTTCCTCGCCTTGCTCAACACGTTGTTGTGATACGCAGCCATCGTGCCGTCTGTGTCGATCGTGGAGTCGAATACAGAGGAGAAAAACAAGACGAGCGCACGGCACGATAAGTTCTCCTGCGTAATAAATCGGGGCAAGCGCCATTGCGGTCAAGGGTCAGTGCGGTCAAGGGTCAGTGATCTCTAGCTATAGGGCAGACATGGAAGTCGTGCGAAGCTAATGCACTTAAGATTTCGACCCTTCAACACATGGTCACCAGGTTCAGATTATTCCTCTAAGTGGTTATAGGAAACATCTGTAAAATCTAGCTTGCCCCCCCCCCTCTCTCTCTCTCTCTCTCTCTCTCGCGGTCACTCGATGACCTTGAGATAAGTGTGGTTAGGGATGATATGTTTGCCCTACAGTGATTAATTCCCATGCTACCTTTTTGTAGAACGTATGTTGGTTATACGAAGAATCTTTACTTCAGAAATGATGAGTCATAAGCAGTAATGCAAATTGCAATTTTAAAAAGAAGCTGGTGTTGACCCTTGTAAGATTGATGATGTAAAGTATAATCAATGATAGATACGTCATTGTCAACAAACACAAAACAGGCCTTATTATCATTTTCTCTCCAATGGACTGGCAGAGCATCAAACACATTCCAAACCAAGCACAGAGCAAATTTCATACACGCAACTGCAGCCATCACTGATACTTTTGATCATGCGGCCATCTTGGTCAGGCCAGACAGCTAAAAACAGCGAAAGTAATTTCAGCACTGAAAACTTCTTTGCTATATTTGCATCTAATACATCCACCATACCATGCAAATTCCGTAATTAAACAATAAATAGAATACACTTTGGCTGAAGGCAGCATGTGCCTGAAAAAATAAAAACACGCATATGCGCGGAAGCATAATATACACACACATATGCACACACACACACACACACACACACACAAACACGCAAGCACGCACGCGCACACACGCGCGCACACACAAGCGTCGGTTGGACAAAATGAGAAGGACGTGATTAGAAAACGAGAGAACAAAACTTGGGGAGTCCAATGCAAGAAGCACACAGTTTTTTTCCGAGTAACCAACAGTTTTCTATCACTCAAAAACAAATACTGTTATACTCCTGAAATAGGAACGGCTGTTAGTCGAGAGAAATCAAAGACAGATTCAAATTATTACCCTTGCACGGAAGCCATTAACAACACACCAAGAGAACAAACACTCCAGCACAAACTAGCCCACTAAAACTTTATCAATATCAAGGAGAGGCACATCAAACACCCGCACTTACCTATGAACAGAAGGAACACACTATATTCCAATGGCAGCTAGGACTGAGTCGAAGCTCAAATCACGATCGCAAGACAAAGGCGGGCAGGCACACAGCTGGGCAGACCAGAGCTGGCAAACTGTAGGCAGATGTCTTGTTGGGGAAACTCCACTGACACGGAGGGTCAAGCGTGCCCCAGCAACCGTCTCGCTTCGTCTCCACTCCCCAACCGAATGAAGGGGACTGACTGCTCACACCCCTTGCCCTCCAACTGACCAGTGACTGGATTGGCACGTCACCAGCCTTCCGGTCAGCAACAAACTGGAGCCCCTCCAACCGACAAGCTGTCCGTGTCTAATGGGGAGACGGTTGTACCAGCAGGCACGGAGCATAATGCAGTCCAACTCAGCTTGCGGCCTCGTTTACACGTTTGAAGCGACGAATGGAGTGCGATGGAGCAAAGCTAAATATTCCTAGTCGGTGACGGACTGCCGAATGACCAAGCAGTCACCGAACTTTAATCAGCCAACGTGGTCACTCCACAGCCAATTACCGGTCGACAGGTCAAGTAGTCCAGACGGCTGGTGTAAACTGGACAGGCAGCTATATCCAATAGGTTAAGTGTTAAATCCGGTGATCTTGATCTTATTTTGCGCAGTCATTAACCACAGTCAGACATTCACCACCACCAAGTAATGAAGCACGACGCTTGCGTGACAATGACATGACCTTCGACTGACCCCTGTACGCTGACGACTTCATCCAGACGTCTCAAAGTGTCAAGTGCGTTGGAAGAGTCAGCGAGACGAGATTAAGCATCTTAAATCTTCAGGTACCATGGACAGGATTATAGGTTAAGCCTCGGCGAGGGCAAGATCCTAGGGATGACTACATGACACTCCATGTGCATCTCAGTGTGAACACGTAAATGACTGGAATAATGCACTTAGTATGACTTGTTACCTCGCGGCGTTTCCGATAAAAATCTCGTAGATAAGATGAGTGTCTATTGATATACACTACTCAACAACTGCTTTGAACACCAGATCCATTCATTCCTAAATTATTGCCACCTACAACTCCACTAATCAACATCTGCATCAAAATTTGTAGCAATGTCGCATCCACTTCTACCATCTGGACTCCTGTGTGAGGTGTAGTTAGTGCAATGCAGTTCTTCTACCGACGTCATCGATAACCTTTTCCCCCCAGTCCTTACCGTGAAATAAAAAATCTTTATCAAAATCTGTATCAAAATGAGTTATTCCCGAATGTTTGCCCTGACGAATATACGCAGGAAGTATGCAGTAATTCTGCAGGCTGATGAGGTATTAGCTGTTTTCATACATCGACCAACTGCCACGCCACGTTTCTCATCCTATCTCCTGAAACGACGTACAAACGTTACTACAGTGCACCATCAACAGCTGTTGGGGTTGCAAATCATCTCGTATTGTCCCAGATAGTTCCCTGGAAACGAAAACAGTTTAATGTGACCACTTCCTCTTGTTCAGTGAAGATGCGAGGCAAAAATCTCAACGAGCCTCGAGTGGCGTGTGCAAAGGGACTGCAAATCGACAAGAGATCAGGCCGAGGTGCTCAGCAGGACTTAAGAGCGCCACTTGGCCCGAGTGTGTATGCTTACCTTATCTGCGCACACGCTGGCCTGCTTAGGTAACCTCAGGAAGGAAATTAGGTGTGCGTGGTCCAGCTGTCTGGTGACCAGTCTGTGGACTCGAACTATCCAGCTGTATTTGCACGGCTCACTAACCATACACGATGTTTCTCGCTTGGGCCAGGTACACAGTAGTGGAAGAATGCTCTCGAGTGCGAAGAAGACGTTGGCTAGAGGTGGGTAAGAAAAGGAGAGAGAGAGAGAGAGAGAGAGAGAGAGAGAGAGAGAGAGAGAGAGAGTGAGAGAGAGTGAGAGAGAGAGAGTGAGAGAGAGAGAGTGAGAGAGAGAGAGTGAGAGAGAGAGAGAGAGAGATGAGTGAGAGAGAGAGAGAGTGAGAGAGAGAAAGAGTGAGAGAGAGTGAGAGAGAGAGAGGTGGCGGCGAAAGGGCCAACAGAGAGACAGACACTCAGATAAGTACACAGACAGAGAAGAAGAGAAAGAAACAAAGACAGGGAGGAGCAAAATGGTAGAAAGAGAAAGAGAAATACAGACACAATTGGGAATCAACACTTATGGATGAAGTGAAAGCTTCAAGTGGAGACTTTGAGAGTACCGCTAGAATGACACATTCATATTTCAATAAACACATATTTCTCCATCCCAGGGATAGAACCACCGCACTGCGCCTCGCACAAAGTCCAACCCCAAAGCATGCTCGCCCACCTCTGCCTGTCAAAGTCATGGTTTCAACAAGCGAGTAGAGGCTGAGGGGCTGACCGTGTACTCATGCAAGAGGGGAGAGCAATGGGGTGTGGGCTGGCAGGAACTGTTGTATATTCTAAACAAGTTTGAAGGGTTGGGAAGTTCCTGTAAATATTTTTTGTCTTTCTGCTTTGGCCCGTCGTTGACGTATGAACCAAAGCTATCGACACAAGTTATTGAGGAAGCAGCCACTGTATCTTTCCATAGGATCGCCTTGATAAGATTTTGATTTTCTAAAAGACAAGTAAAGAGGTCTGTTCAAGTTTCGCACCGTCTGTTTCCAGCGGAAGTTCCTCCACTCTCCTCTTTTCCTTCCTCTCCCTCTCCTCCATTTCCATTTAATCTCCCTCTCTCTCTCTCTCTCTCTCTCTCTCTCTCTCTTCTCCTGCTGCTCTCTTTTTCACTGAAACACATTCATATTGTAAGTTGGTTTGACCATTGTCATATACAAATCTGTCAAACTGTATTGCTTCATATCGGTACTCATGTGACGGGCTGCTGGCGGAAAACAATAAACGTCTGAAATCTGAACTCCCTCTCTCTCTCTCTCTCTCTCTCTCTCTCTCTGGCCTTCTTCTCTCTCTCCTCTCTCCTCTATCTGTCTCTCTGCTCTCTCTCTCTTCTCTCTCTCTCTCTCTCCTCTCTCTCCTCTTCTCTTATTGCTCATCTCTTCTCTTTCACTCACTCACACACACACACACATACCATACATATATATAATATAATATATAATATATAGATATATATATATATATATATATATATATCCACACAAAAAAGTTAAACACATGGAGGTTAGCTAGATATTGGCCCAACATATCTATAATGTATATATGTGTGTGTGTGTGTGTGTGTGTCTTGCGTGCGTGCGTTTGACAGACACACGGCACCAATCCATAGCATTCAATGACTACAAGACACACCACACTTTCTCTGCAGCCATCCTCTATTTCATGAGAACTTTCGTTTTCTCACACCCAGGCATGACATTCTCTGACACTGCACCAAGATCGTCAACTGGCCAATTTTCTCGTCTTTGATGCCCTTGTCCATCATGCCGAAACGCACTTGTGCAGTACATGTGATGTCGTCAGACATCAAAATCGTTACGTTCCGGTTCCTTTCATCTTCCACATTGAATGTCATTCTCCATCACAAGGCACCCAGAACCGCCATGGCTTCAATCAGTTTCTCCTTTCTTTGTGTCCCTTCCACACCCACCCTTCTCATCCCACGGTGCCGATCCCTAACGGCTGTTAACCTGATTGCCTGGGCGTGAAGAAAGGAGGAGGTAAGCTGAACACCCGTATACTCCCCAATAGCCTGATTGCCTGGGCGTGAAGGAAGGAGGAGGTAAGCTGAACACCCGAATACTCCCCAATAGCCCCCGTGCGCATGCCGCACCCGAAATCTAACCTCTTCTTCGCACCATTCCTGCATTGTTTCTCCCCCAATCCACCTCCAAGCACACCTCCAGTTCCACTTGTTTCCTTGCCCATGCGCTATCAATGAGAAATCACCTCTCTCTCTCTCTCTCTCTCTCTCTCTCTCTCTCTCTCTCTCTCCTTGTGCCTGTCTCTTTCTCTGCATGTCTCTTTGTCTGTATGTCTGTCTCTATCTGTCTCTCTGAGGGGAGAGGGACATAGAGGGAGACACAGAGAGAGAAAGAGGGGGGAGGGAGGGAGTGGGAGAGGTAGAGAGGGAGAGAGAGGGAGAGAGAGAATATTCAGTTGGACAGAAATGAGTATTAAACTTGTGCGAATGTTGGTTTTTTTACTATTAAAGCAGTGAATGAAACAGAGCTTACCTGTCTTACATTTAAAAATGCATCCTTCCAATGAATAAAATCACGTGAATGACCTGATTTCCTGGCTGCTGAATTTCGGGGGGGAGGGGGGGGGGGGGGCGAAAGGGGGATTTTCAGTTTACAGGTCACGACGCAATATGACTGAAAGAGAAAAAGAGAGAGAGAGAGAGAGAGAGAGACTGAAAGAGAGAGAGAGAGAGAGAGAGAGAGAGAGAGAGAGAGAGAGAGAGAGAGAGAGAGAGAGAGAGAGAGAGAGAGAGAGAGAGAGAGAGAGAGAGAGAGAGAGAGGAGAGAGAGAGAGACAGAGACAGAGAGAGACAGAGAGAGACAGAGACAGAGAGAGAGAGAGGTGTTTGATTTGTCCTCTGTGTTGTGGCTTCTTTGTGTTTCTGCTCCACGTGGACAATACAAATATTGGATAAGCTACTGCGCGCTCACCCTGATCAATCACTGTTTGATCCGATCGATTCGACTACGCTTTGCCCTGGAGGGGAAGGGACAGTCCTGCCTTTCCTATTATAGACAGCTATCTCCAAGGTCACGTCACAGATCCATACGTCGTTCTCGCCCCACTTCCTCGCCCGGGGCTCTAGACCGTAAATAGCTGTACCTGCCAATGATCGCCCTCCCCCCATTCCTCACCCCCCCCCCCCTTTCAATTCTCCACACCTGGTCTCTCCACAGCACAGCACTCGTAAGTGGGGGTGGGGTCTCAGAGAACGCTGGACTGGGGGGCGGGGGGGGGGGGGGGGGGGGGGGGGCGTGAGCAGTGGAATAGAGGGTGAGGGGCGCTGCCTGAGATCCGAGTAGGACCAAAGTGGAGGTCGACAAAGGGCGGGGAGAGAGCCGCAGTTTCGTCAGAGGTTCAGGTTTACTTCAATAGAGGCAGAGGCAGGGAGTGAGAGATAAGAAGTAGCCAGACCGGGCAGCCATCGCGTAAGCTTGGGAAGGAGGAGGGGTTGGAGGGTTAGGAGGGGGAGGGAACAGGAAGGAGAGAGGGAAGTAGGAAAGGAAGAAAAATCTAGGTAAGACAAACAATGAAGGTGGAGTAGTGAGGGCAGGGAGACATGGACAGCCATCTCCCTGAAGAAAGGGTGGAGGCGCGTGGAGGAGGAGTCTTGAAGATGGTGGGCGTGATTATAGGGGTGTTGGGCATAAAAAGGATAGGAGTGATGTCAGGGGTGGGAAGAGGGAGAGAGTAGGCAGGTGGGGAATGAAGGGAGTGGGGGTGATGGAGGTGATGGGGGAGTGGGGGCGGTGGGTGGGCGGGAAGGCAGACGGAAGTTAGGAGTAGATGGGGAGAGGAGAAGAGGAGTGGGGACGGATGCGAAAAGGGGAAGATTATTTCCATCCAAGACTTCAGGTCAATGTTTGTTGGTCAAGCACTCCACATAGCTCGCCTCTCATCTGGGAGTCCGGGCAACTTCGGCAAGATGGGAGCGAAGAGGGATAGGGCACGACCTCCTCCCTCTCTCGGGCTTGCATCCCACTGAAAACCTCTTAGGTGAGAGAGAGAGCGAGAGAGAGAGAGAGAGAGAGAGACAGAGAGAGAGACAGAGAGAAACATAAAAAGGACACAAGTGTAGATAACAGACGGACAGACAGATGGACAATCAATCTCACAGACTCGGACAAAGCCATGCACTAGACAGACGTAGAGATTATGTGTAAATCAAACACACAAATCAATATACATACACATCATACAACAAAGACAAGGAGGCAAGGTATCCAAACAGCCCAATGGAGACAGGACAGCCATGATGATGGAGAACGTCACTACAAGAGTTCATGGTGCCAGGAGACCACACGCAGGGTGGCAGGGCAAAGTGGCAGAAGAATGGACGCCATGTGGACTACAGAACATCAAACACAGAGACTAAGGGAGGGCGCGGACAGAATGGGGTGAGAAACCTACGAAGTGGTCCACAAATGTTTGCCAAATTCATCGCGTCACTCCTGGGGTTCTCCACCTGGCCACTCGAACCCAAAGACCTCGGTTCAAAGGTAAGTGGTGAGCGCACGTGCTCAGAGGTATCTGCACTCGGGGCACCCATCTTTTCTGATAACTTCACCAAAAGAATCGACCACATAAGCGTTTTTTAAATATGTTCCAATCAACTTTATGAAACTCAGACCGCTCGAACTGTCAGACAGACGTAATCAATTCGCCCACGTCAATCAACGAGATGTTTGCTCGGCACACTAACAGATGAAAAAGGTATGACTTTAAAAAAAAAATTAATAACATTAGAATATGTATTAACTTTAACGCAACTCCGACTAAAAATACTCCCACGAGAAAATTATTATTTACCTTTCGACCAGAACTCACAGGGGCTCAAAACGACAAACGCTTTTTTCAACATCTTGGTGGATTCGTGCGAAGCGGGGCAGTCGTGCTGCTCAGAACGTGCCTGGATGAGACAGCATTAGGCAAATGTTTGGATTATACAGTGATACAAGGAGCTTCCAAGCCCAGTATCTCGGTCTCAGCGTCCATCATCGTGGACAGGATGTCACTGGTTGAAGCAGACAGTCTTCAGATTGTATCATATCAACAGAGAGCAAACGCTATCTTGTCAATGTCGGACTGCAGCGTTCAATCTACAAGCGACATTCGAACAGTGGACCCCAAATCGAGAAACCTCCCTCAATTCGTTCCCGGGAAACCCGCATAGACTCATGCATGACGAGAAAGCATCCATGATTTCGACATCCCACATTGCGCCTTTGCACGGTTTCACCTACCTGCCGCACAACCCTGCTCCCATCTTCCCGTGGTACGGAGATGACCCAGTGTCTTGTGCAAGTCATCAGCGTCCAGCCATGACGGTGATCACAAGAGACGACGACAGTTCCATGGTATCCATGCAAGACGGCGTCTCACTCGCCCGTGTGTGTACACGTGCTCAGGGAGAGAGGGAGAAGAGAATGAGAGACCGGCTGGCCTGCTCGCAGAGACCTCATTGACTAAAAGGCCGAGCCGAGAACTGAGCAAACCAGCCTCCGCCTGTTTCGCATGCCCGCCCAGCACTGATATGATAATGTCATTACAGGGAGTTCTCTGGATAACCAGGAGCGAACTTCTGACAAAATTACTCGGGCAGCACTGCTGACAAATACACAGGCTGATGGCACGCCGTGTACAAACAGCATTAGAAGCATGGAGTTATATCACCGACCACGTGTAGACCACTAGCGCGGAAATATCACGCCGTTTCCTTGGCTCGGTTCCGGCCGAGGCGTTGTAGCGCCCACAGTCAGTGCGTGCTGCACGAGCCTCTGGCTACGTGCCCACTCTCACCCCGGCCTGACACCCAAAAGCCTATCGATCCCAAGCGTTTTCCTTTGGTAAGACAGACTGAGTGACAGTGAAAACGACCTCTACGGCACAGGTGGCCTCCTCGTCCTCCTCATGACCTCCATCACAACCACCAAATCAGCAGCAGCAGCAATGTAAGCTGAAGGTGAAGGGCTTTATGCTCTACAATCATCATAATCACACACGCACGCGCGCGGCACACACACACGCACAACCTTCATCTGCATACTGCCACTCCCTTTACCTTCTTCATTCTTCCTTCCTTCAACACTTCCTGTTCAATTTATTTCATCTTTCATCTGTTGCTCATCCTCCTCTTTGCCAACGTACCTCCGATTTCATCGAAGGTGTTGAAGGACGTATAGAGGAGTTATTGTGGCCATCACCATGGCTAGGAATGTATAATATATAAAGAGGAGATAAAGAGGAGAAAAAGAGGCCAATGGTGTAGAGACCACCAGGCAGACACATGCAGGAGTTGCTGGGTGGAGGGCCAACTGAGGCCTTTGATACCGGGCAGTGGACAGCAACGCCTGGCCAACGGTCGAGCCATGGGCATGGTCACCCGTGGATCAAACGAAATCCAAATTCCACGGTCCCGCTCTTTCATAGCGGGTCGATACATACCCAGGTTTTCGGTTCCTAGGTTGGTTTTCAACCGAGACTTCGAGCAATCTGTTTACGAGAAGACTGTAAGTTTAACAAGCAAATGTACATGTACATTATCTATTATCACAATATGCTATATGTACACTGCGATATCAAAGAACTATCAATGTACTTATTCGACATTATCAGTGCTTAATATACGTCCCATGTGACAAGGCGAGAAAACAATACGCGTTTTCCGCTTCTTGGCAAACTATTTGAATTTGCACATCGATCCACTAGAAAGGCATAACTGTTACGAATGCCGCGCGATGAAAGTTACAGCTATATTCCCAAATCCGTTTACGTATGTGTATCCACTCTATTCACACCTGCATCAACATCTTGACAATCTTCCTCGCTTCACATGCAACGATCCAATTTGCACGAGACCTTTCTAGTTGTCTGCCTCAACCCTCTCTTTTCCCAATGTTCGGGGTCTTCTACGTACAACCGGAGAAAACACTCAGAATCAGTGAGCTGGCGTGAAAAGACAACCATTCAGAATCAGTGAGCTGGCGTGAAAAGACAACAGAGGGACCACGAGGATGGAAAAACCACTAAAGCACATCAGCTCTGCAGAGGTCTCGCACGTCTGCCCGTGGCCACAGAGAGCCCACCTGAGCTAATTGACTTCGGAGAGGGCAGCCTTGTGCCCAGTGGCGAGAGTAATGTCCCGTGACAGCACCGGGGCATGGCTCTGATCTTGCCTGGGGTCACGCGGACTTTCCTAGTGCAAGAGAAAATGAGTGGAGAGGCTGTTGGGCTTTGCTTGTAGACTGTGTACACGCGACTTAGCTTGTAGACAGTGTGAACACGATTTGAAGAAAATAACGTAGGGAGGAAGGATGAGCACCTTATGATCTGGGGATGATGGTGCCACAGAGCGAGCGAGCGAGCGAGCGAGCGAGAGCGTGGGAGGGGGGGGGGGGGGGGGGTGGGGGAGATGGGAAGGGGGGAGCTGGTGATGGGGCAGGTGTCAGAAGGACCATCCAGGATAAAGAAATGATGTGGTCAAGAACTGCTGGTCTCGGCACTGTAAACTATGTAGAGCCGTATGCAAGATGCTGCTTAAAATAAGAAGTGTCACTGAACGATGTTGGGCATATCAGGCGCCTGAGCGAGGAGTGAGAGTGCGGGTGGGAAGGCTGGCAGGATTTTCCGGGAGATGTAGGGTGAGGGCAAATGCTGTTGGATTTGGCATGAAGACTGAAGGAAGAAAACTGTCGATGGGAAAGGATGGCACTGTACACCGTGCGAAAGAAGACGCCCCTGAGAACGAGAGATTGGGGATGGGTGGGAAGGCCGAAGTGAAGGAAGTGGAGAGAGAAGGGCGAGGGTGGGTGGGTGGGTGGGTGGGTGGGTGGGTGGGTGGGTGGGTGGGAGAGTTTGGGGAGTGTGCTTGACTGGGCCTCCCCAAGAAATGACTGGACTTCTCATCTGCTCCTGTGTGCAGCTTCACGCCCTCCTTGACGATGTAACTGCCTCGCTGTTGTCTCCCTCTTGGTCGTCACCCTTCACAGCGCTTGCCAAGTGCAGGCTGTCCAGACAGAACTCCTCGGGCGAGGGTTCACCCGGGGAGAAGTGGAGGACATTCCCAACACTACGTAAGTTTACTACTCTCAGCACATTCCCCTCTCACGCCTTGCCGGGAATCCCTTCACAGCAGTGATCCCAGCAATGGTCGCTACAAGGTAGGCTGTTTGCACTTTGTCCCGAGGTAACACCAATGTACTAGATGACCCGACTATAACTATGTCTGGCCGTTCCACTAGATGACCTGGGATCAAGGTTACGGAGCAACGACTCGTGCATCCACAGGAAAAAAACTTGGTAGGACCCTGTTCTTATTTATCTTTCTCTAGACTGTCCGAGTAGGTTTGAATGAAAATTAAATAACCTGTCTCTTTTCAACATGCCTTTGATTTGACCAGTGATTTTCCGCTATTTCTCGTATAGTTTCATCTCAGTATTCAATATAAGCAGTAGTTTCGTTTCAGGATGCTTAGTACAACATTTCAACTACAGGTACATTGAGTATAGGTATCACAAATGTGTTAGGTTCTATGCGAACATCTAAACAAATATATCTGGATCATTTTCTTCATCCTCATACATATTACAACGGCACATCTCTTTCTTCTCTCTCTCTCTCTCTCTCTCTCTCTCTCTCTCTCTCTCTCTCTCTCTCTCTCTCTCTCTCTCTCTCTGTGAATAATGCTGTAATGTTTACGTATCTTTCTAAATGTATCCGAGTCATCATTTATCGTTCATCGTTCGACTGCACTTCCTTTCATGAACGCGTGTGTGTGAGTGGATACGCTTCAGGTGGATTTTCACGACAAAAGACGTGTGTCTAAAAATAAAGTGTTCGTCGATCTATAAATAGAACTTGAAAACCCTACAAGAGACGTTCTATAAGGGCGCAACAAACATTTGGCGCGAAAATGATGTCAGATGTATCGATATCGTAAAATAAAACTATCAACGAACACTCTATGTTTAGACACACGTTTTTTGTCGTGACATGTATCTAACGATTTCGTTTTCTTTTTCTTTTTCCCCCAAAGATTTCATAAGCCTTAGACTTCCCGATCTATCACGACCATGCAGAATGAACTGACCGTCATAAGTGCTATAGCGTCTGTATGTGCAGACCCCACCACCACACCCACCACCACACCCACCACCACACCCATCTCCACATCCAGGCCAGACGACAGAGAGGGGGAGAGGCGCAGAGGCGCCGTAGCAGCAAGTGTTATTGACAGCCAATACACCGATCTCGGTCACGTGACCTGCTGTCACTTTGACCCAGACACTCGCCACACCCACGGGAGGGGCGATGGGTGGAGGTAGAGATAGCTGCGGGAAAAGTACAGCGAAGGGAGGGAGGGGGAGGCGAGGGATGGGGGCAGGGGTGTCATGTGGACAGCAGGAAAACGGCTGAGAGCGACTTAGCGTGTAAAACATGGTTTGGGGAAATATTGATTAGAAAATGGAGGAGTCCGGAAGTGTGCTTACAATAGGGAAAGAAAAGGGGTGGGCAGGCTGGACGTGGAGGAGAAAGAGAGAGTAAGGGAGCGAGGGAATGGACAAGGGGAAGAAAACACGATGGAAAGGGAAGATACAGTTGCTACCTTTTACCGTATGCTGGAACGAACCTGAGGTCCTCCTTACAGGGGTAGATAGGGTAGACAGAGATGAAGAGAAGTGAAAAGAGAGGGAAGAAAGAAGGGTGGGTGCCTACTGCATGCAATGATGGAAGAGAGAGAGAAAATAAGGCAGTCCAATGTGAACTGAACAGATCAGTGATGGGAACTGGCTGCTGTGCTACAAGACCACTCATAACTACGTCCCATTCTCTCTCTCTCTCTCTCT
>JAWQFJ010023736.1:0-17500 GCA_034096865.1 Theodoxus fluviatilis | reverse complement strand
CCCAGTGCCAGCACCGCAGACTTCAGTCTACAGGCCTGAGAGAGGCGTCTCTGGTTTCCACATCAAAGTGACCGCCTCCTTTACCTGCTCCGCACTCAGGAAATGGTGGGAGGGTTTTATATTGTTAGATTCTGCTCATTTCCCCTCCAAATTGCAATTCCCATCTTGTTTTTGTCTCTCACTCAACACCAGAAAATCCTATATTCCCTGTAGTCATTGCTTTGAAATTTCTTCGAGCCTTTTTTTCCACTCGTTATCAAAGTCTCATACACACACACACACACACACACACACACACACACACACACACACACACACACACACACACACACATTTTTCTGCAAAAGTTAATAAATTTGAGATTTTTTGTTTAATTACAGCATAATGACAATGCAGAAATGCAACGCGAACTAAATGAAAACCGTATGCATTTTTGCACTACTAGTACAACACTACAGTTCACGCCACAAAAAAAAAATTGAGGATGAATTATTTCTATCAAGAGGTATATGGAATTAAATAGTAACAAATTCAGTAGTCCCTCAACGACATGGCACAGTAAGTCTCTCTCTCTCTCTCTCACACACACACACACACACACACACACACACACACACACACTAACACACACACACACACTAACACACACTAACACTAACACTAACACACACTCGCACGCACACGGGGAGCGAGCGAGAGAGCGAGAGCGATATATATATCGCTCTCGCTCTCGCATATATGTATATATATATATATATATATATATATAGAGAGAGAGAGAGAGAGAGAGAGAGAGAGAGAGAGAGAGAGAACGAGCGAGAGAGAGAGAGAGAGAGAGAGAGAGAGAGAACGAGCGAGAGAGAGAGAGAGAGAGAGAGAGAGAGAGAGAGAGAGAGAGAGAGAGAGAGAGAGAGTCACAGATACTGGAGCATCTCTCACACTCCCAGGAGAGAGCTCTCTCCAAGTGCATGCCCCACTCCTTCTTTCCTGGATCAGGTTAAGCGCTTTTTCCTTTCCGGCCTTCTTAGACACTGGACCCCGTGGGCGACCGTACTGCCTGAACCCAGCAGAAGCTCTTGGCAGCGAGGGAGTAGCGAGAGGGAGGTAGAGAGGGAGGTACAGAGAGCGAGTCAGACAGGTGCCTCTATCAAGGTAGCCATGGGAAAACATTGGGGCACTCTCTCTACATGCTGTGGCAATCTAGGAAACACTGTGCAGGGTGGAGGGAGACCGGAGAGAGAGGTGCGAGAGTTTTAGGAGCTGCACGGGAGAGAAAATGGTGAATTAGGTAACAGCTGGAAAATTGCAGTCAGCTGGGAACCCTGTCAGCCTCCAGAAATCTTTGCATGTTTGGATAAACATTTTTACGGTAAATTAGCAAAAACATCGACAACCCCGACACAGCGACGATTCGCCAAACCGTTTCTACTGCGATTAACACAGCAACAACAGAAGCAACACAAAGGGAATAAAAGGGAAACCAGTATCCCTAGATGCAAGCATGGGGGGGGGGGGGGGGGGGGGATGCTCGTTTTACTGATCAATGAAAATGCTGTGCATGCAATACACGATTTTACGCACATTCGGTATACTGTCGCTCCACCCCAACATTTCCACTACTTGCAGAAAGAGATGCCTTTGTTGCTGAAGCTTCCCTGACTCTCCATTCATTGTTTCTGACACGCTCACTTTCCAAGCAGGTCGACCTACCCCTCATCATTATCCACCCCCAATCCACTCTTGCAGCTACTCTTCCAGGGTTCCAGTACTAACTCACAGCTGGCCTCTGTCAGACTACTCTGCAGACACAGGAACACCCAGCATCTCCCAAAGCGATAGACAGCCATGCCCTCGCGGTCCCGACCTGAACAAGAACTGGCTGTTGATGGCACGAAGAGATAGATGGCTGGGGTCTAATTGAGAACATGTCACCTTTCCAGAAACATCACACTAAAACGCCACTCCCTCATTCGAGACAACAGCCCAGCGCCTCTGCACAGCCCATCGTTTCTTCAAGAGCTCCCACCTCCTTGTAGAACCGCCTGCAGCCTGTGTATCGGGTGTCCGCTACAGGTGCTGTCTTGGAAAGAGCGTGCCAGGTCGAAAGGCAAACATCATCTTCACTGCTCGCCTACACAGAGGAGCTTGCCTGGGCACCGAGAGAGTGCCTGCGAAGTGATGCATATGAGAGAGAGAGAGAGAGAGAGATAGAGAGAGAGAGAGAGAGATAGAGAGAGAGAGAGAGACTGATTGATTGATTGGTTGATTCTTTATTTATCAAGGATGAAATTTTAGGCATTTCTGACTATCTTACAAATTGTCCTTGCTCATAAAGAAATGAAAACATCGATAGATAAGGAAAATAATACCCAGTAGCTAATCTATGTACAATAGTTGGTAAGGTAGAGAGAGAGAGAGAGAGAGAGAGAGAGAGAGAGAGAGAGAGAGATTGGTTGATTCTTTATTTATCAAGGATGAAATTTTAGGCATTTCTGACTATCTTACAAATTGTCCTTGCTCATAAAGAAATGAAAACATCGATAGATAAGGAAAATAATACCCAGTAGCTAATCTATGTACAATAGTTGGTAAGGTAGAGAGAGAGAGAGAGAGAGAGAGAGAGAGAGAGAGAGAAGGGGGGGGGGGGATTAAGGACGTGTTAAACACTGTCTGTGGGAATTACAACTACTAACACGACTTTTTGTACCTATGATATTATATGTGATCCATTATATATATTACATTATCTACTGTAGCATCCGTGAATTTATAAACCCATGCTCAAGTGGAATTTTTGGGGAGCGCTGGAACAATTTTCAGTTGAAATGGAATGTATCACACTGCAGCAGAAGTACTACTAGGATCAGTGTATTAGATATTTCCCATTGACTGCATCTCATAGATGTAATTTTTATATATAGTATAACTCATCATATTCTGTGAATCCTGATTGTTCAAACGACAAGCTCCAAAAGAATATCACGTCGTCCGCAGAAAACACAAACTTTGCAACTTGCAAAACTCTTTCAGCACCGCAAACACTGAGAACGAGTACTGTTTCTACAAGGTCATCATCATCATCATCATCATCATCATCATCATCATCATCATCATCATCATCATCATCATCATCATCATCATCATCATCACCACCACCACCTCAGCCATTATCATCATCAGATACCTGAGAGCCAGGATGTGGACGTTCGAATTCGTATTAATTACAGCAGACCCGTGTGAATGCCAAATGCCATTAGGTCAGCACACGTGATACTGACGGCGATCTAGCCTGCTGCATAGCAGCGTTCTAAAATTAGAGCTGATAACTAATGATCACAAACGACAAGTCATCATCTGTTCCCACGTGTTGTTTACAGATAAACCCGCCAAACTGCAATTGCAACACGCGTACAAATAGCAGTAGCATAGACCACTTTACTTCAACATTTGGATTATGCACACACACAAAAAAGAGGCAAAAATTAATGAGCTTTACCCCCGAAATATGGGAGTTGCCATGATGTTTCCTGAGGACGCTAAATACGCTGCATCACAACAGTGGTAAATACTCACAAATACGGGAAAGGGTTGAATGAGAAAGAGACCCATACGCATGAAAGCACACACATGCATGCATGCAAATGCATATGTGCACGCGCGCACACATATACACAAACAGAGACAGACTCCAAAACACATACACATACACACACATACACATACACACACATACACATACACACATACACACACTCACAATCACAGTCACAAACACACACATACACAAATATATATACATACACATTCACACACAAACACACACACACAAACACTCACACGTACAACCACGCATACACACACACACACACACAAACACGCACACACACACACGCACACACACACACACACACACACACACGCACACACGCATATACACACACACACGCACACACACACGCACACACGCACACGCACATACACACAAGCCAACACACACACGCGCGCACACAAACACACACACAACACACACAAACTTTGTACTTAGGCAGAGATACTAAGCCACACATATGCAGGAGAAGGAAAATATGCTAATCATGTGACGAAGCTGTACTTAGGGGTAAAACTGAGTCTTGTACACACGTAAATCTGCTTCTCAAGTGTGTGCCAGAGAAAGACAATAGGGGCGAGAAATCCAGATTACTGCGTGGGCAGTTTTAACCAGCACACGAGCAAGCATGGTCCAGAAATCTGCGACTCAGCTGTAGCCATGAACTTAGCCATAGGCACCGCCACTTCACGCTTATTAACTTAACACGTTGTCATGCACGTATAGTTGCTCACACCGGCACTTCACGCTTATTAACACGTTGTCATGAACGTATAGTTGCTCACACCGGCACTTCACGCTTATTAAAACGTCGTCGTGAACTATGTTACTGGCACAGAAACTTGACATTCATTAAAACGTCAAACTCAGAATGAACGTGACAGTGCATTGTTTTCTCAGTTCGACCACACACACACACACACACACACACACACACACACACACACACACACACACACACACACACACACACACGCATGTCTGCGTTCGTTGCATATAATGCACTTCCCATGGAAAGGCTCACAAAAATTCAGTCGCACAGCCACGTTTCGTAAGCCAGCTCACCTGACGAAGATTCGCGGCTGCCACAAGAAGCACGTCATTGCAGCAATAGCGAGGGCCGAGTGGCGCTTTGGGATCCCTTTGTTTATCCCTTTGTGGGGCGAAACAAAGAGGTTGTCCCTGTCTTCGCTGGGAGAACACAAGCCTCGCGCACAGCCGACTCGTGCTTTGAGCTGCTTTGTCTAGGTCAGCGCCACTGCAGAGCAACAACAACTCTTATCGGGACATCGAGGGAGGGAAAGGCAGGTGACACTATCCAAAGTCCTTGTATTCCAAGATTAAACCCAACTAGGCAGACCTACGCACCCACTGTACAGTTGAATATGAGCAAGGTGTGGTTTTAGACTTCGGAAGCTCTCGCAGAAATTGTAAACAACCAATTTCACAACTCTTGTTGCAGCTGTCTCTCTCTTCTGTTGGACAAAGTGCATAATCGTGTGACTATATCAGATGAAGTGCAAGCGATACGGCTCACCGCCGATTCCACTGTAGTGTGCGTACACACACAGCTCGACAGCCAGTCGGCATACACACAACATGTAGGGCACTGGCGGAAGCTGGGGAGAGCAGTCAGAACTCCTCGCGGAGTACTCCGAGTAGCCTCCCTTGAATGCCTTGGCTTCTTACGTTCTACTTACTCGGAACTGTTGAAGAGATCTGATGAAACAGTGTTGTTTTAGGAATGCGGAAATATAACGCTTGCTTTTTTAATGTTTATGTCAAGTGAAAAGAGCATAGTATACTCTTCAGTAAGGACTATGTTTCTGACATCATTGTTCTTGCACATTCATTTCATTCAGGTATCCATTACGTTACATTAGGGATAGTGTTCCTTAATTTTTCATAGTTAAGCACTTCTATCCAACAAAAAAAGCAGTCAGTCTATGGTGAAACAAACATCCAACAACTGTGATTCCTTGAAAATGTCAAGCTTTTGGAAGGACGATAATTCAAAATTCAATGAAAGAGCTCCTTACCTACTAACTCTGCCGGGAATTGAACCACGGCACAAAGGTCTCGCACTCCAAACTGTCACTCAAAATTCGCATGCTAACTAAACCCCCTCCCACAAATTCATCAACTGGGACGAGACCTGTAGACATATAGCGGTAGTTTGCACGGAAGAAGACACGGAGAGCGTCATCTGTAAGACAATGCGTCCTACGAAGTAATTTCCTTCAGACGATGACCGTGCCTATGGCCGCTGGTCAAGCGCCCACGAGGCGAGACAACAAAGGCACGCGACACGAGGGAGACGACGACCGAGACATGGGGACGGCAGGCCAGGCCAGACCGGTCAGTGAAAGAGGAATGGATCCAAGATCTCTCACCCACGGTGTCGTCAGGTCATCCGTCACCGCTGTTTCCTTCCTCTGTCGGCCTGCCGCATCCCCCGTACCTTGGGAAAACTCGGTCCCAATCTCAATATTCACTTACCTCACCTCCATCCTGGGAAAACTCGGTCCCAATCTCAATAGTCACTTACCTCACCTCCATCCATTCCCATCCCCCCATAGGCAGGCTTCCCATCCTTGCCTGCCCGTACCTTCAGTCCTTGTCAATATCATTTCCCTCATCAACTTACCACAACCTCATAGTCTCACTGTCCATCTCGCCCTTTCCGCACATCATCACCACCACCACAGCAATCAAATCATTATCTGTACCTAGATATTTCCAACTTCGTGTTACCCCAACTACTACCATCACTGCCACCATCATTACTACAGTAGCACCACCATCACCATCCGAGCCCTATCTCGATTCCCTATAATTATTATCACCATTACTTTTCCTCTGTGTGAGTGCACACGTGCATGCGTGCCCGCCCGCAAGCATCAATGCACCCACATAACCACACGCGCATGCAAAAACTGACTCAAACTTATACACACACTCAAGCACGCACGCGCACACACAAACACACACACACACACACACACACATACACACACACGGACACAAATACACACACACGTGGGCACACACACACACACACACACACACACACACAGGCCCCAAAGCATCCCCTTCCCCCGTACTCCTTCCCGGTTATTGCTTTCACACGTGCGCTGAGATCGGTGGAAAGCTGTGCGAGCAGGAAGCCCAAAGCGCCAGAGGTCAGACGGAAGTACAGGACAACTTCCGTCCAGCTTCCTGCCTCCAGCCACCTCCAGCCCCTTCCCTGTACAGCGACTACAGCTGTCTCTTTCACAGGGGAGGCGCAGGTTGCATCATGATGTCCTACAGAGAAACCAAGTAACTCCTCAGCTTTCCTCTCTGCGTATGAGTTTTCCTTATGACTATCTGACTCAATACAATATACTACACTATCATACAATACACGAGCATACAATACAGTAACATACAATACGATACAGTGATCTTTATTCGTCCTAGAAGGAAATGTGTGTGCCGATTGTCACACAGTTCGTCACAAAAAGGAATACGATACACTCTAAAATAAATATTAAATACAAATTATCACAATCATATCATCAAATATATGCTTTAATTGGGAGAGTTAGACCTACCAGCATTAAGATTTGTGTAACTGTACTCTCCTTATCTTTGATTCAAGAGCGCCGACATCATTTTCTTTTTTTCTTTATTCAAGTTCTCGAAAATTCATTATCTTGTTCCTGATGATTGACCTCTGCAATTTTCGATTTAATATATACATACGCTAAATCAATTCATAGACAAGCATTTTCTTTGGTTCACGAACAATTCCATATCGAAATGTTTTAAGCACGAACACAATTAACAACATTCCATCGCGCGATGTTTATGCCTCTGTTGAGAATGATTCAATCAAATCGAGAGCGACATTTTAATGAGCGTTCATTGAGGAAGTGCCGTAAGTCTCGAGCTCATGCAAACCTGCCCTCCCACTTCAAGACAGTTGGCGTTCGTCTTCGATCTGATTTCACACCTGACTTCAAACACGCGGGCGGGCTGGGTGGTCCGTTTCAAGTCAATTACTGTCTCACGCACCGTCTCCTGTGCCGGTGCCCCGTGTGTGGGCTGTTTGATCAAACCCCTGGCAGCCGCTGGCAGCCTCCAAGAATGCAGCAATCGACTGCCGAAGAAAAAGACCAATGAGCCTTTCTGCGTCCAAGTCAGTCTTCCAATGAAGACAATGGAGTTACCTTGTCTCGGAAGTCGGGCCAACTCTTCAGCTTTCAAGTTACAAAAAGGGAGAAAGTTTGCGACTGGCCCACATACATCGTTTTCAATCTGTTCAGAATAAACCCAAAACCGTTCAAAAAGAGAGAGTGTGTATTACCATCATTGAGTTAGAATGGTGTCTCTGAACGTGCTGCTCACACGGCTCAATTTTAGTCCTTTTTAAACACAATTCCCGCAGCACTTAACGAGATCATGGAATCCTTTTTTCTTTTATTTAACAAAGAAGCTTTAAAGAATGGAAAGAATAATCATTTTCATTACATGTTATGTTACATTTTCGAGCCCGGATGCCGCTCATCGGGTAATTTCAGCACGAGGCAGTTCCCAATCCTTACTCAGAAACCAATTACACTCATTTCTTCAAGTTCACCACCTTCCCCTCATTCCATATCCACCCACCAACATCCACATTCCTATGCTGAACTCCAATAAGTGTTCCAGCAAGTCTGTTTTGTAAGTGTCACAAAACGCCTAGAAATCCAACTTTCCGAAAACGAGTCCCAAGGACAGCCCATCGGTTCAAGTTAACCCCTAGTGAGCTAATGCCTAAAACCATAGCGACAAGGCGACACTGGCTGACAGACAAGGACAGGAAAGGGTTCATAAAGACAAGCTGGGTACTTTGTGTGACAGGGGGTCAGGATGGGAGCCCCTCTGTCTCCACCTCCCCACTGTGACCACTGACCAGACGAAAGAAAGAGTAGACATGTCCAGGCATGCGCACTGCCCATTGTCACTGCCCGGAGGATTCATGGAGACCCACATCTGTCAGAGACCACTCCACAGAAAACTCATCTGACAGTGTCCAAGGCATAGGTGGAAACCCATGCCTGAGTGAATCCATTATACTCAACATCAAAGACCCATCCGAAAGTGTCGATGTATGCATCGAGAAGAACGGTGTTCCACCGCGCTGTGCTTTAGTAAACCATCTGACTATGTTTATGATACACCTTGAGACGCTCAGACGAGTCCATCAGTCTCTAAAGGAAAAAAACGGCTTGACTATGTCAATACAACTAGAAAGTTCAACACAAAGGATACCTAATCGTGTTCTATATGTATAAGACAGTTGGCCTAGTAGATCATTTTCCCAAAAGCATCCCTCTCCAGTTGTCCATGGCATACCTACCAAGGTAGAACTGACCGACACCACATCTCTCTGGACGAACGAGAGAGTGAAATCCCCACCACGACGAGCAGTTCGAAAAATATGAAATATTTCTTAGAGGAACTGGTCATTGACACACATTTCCGTCTCTAGAGGTGTCCGCATTACCCAGACTACAATATATCAATCAGACTCGTGCCGCTGTCCGTCCGATCCTATTATTCTCCACCGACAGTCATCCGCATGACCACATCTAGTGGTCCAAAGAAGAGGAAGGAAATCAGAGTTTTGGGCGGCAGTAGATGTGCAGGAGGAATGGGCGTAAGAGCTCTTCCCATCGATCAATATTCTTCCATTAGCATGGTATGGCTCCAGGCCAAACACAGTTCTATCCGCACGCAGTTCCCATCCACGTTTGATGTCATGTCGCCCGTGTTTCCATTCAAAGCATATAGCAGTATGCAAACACAAGCCCCAGGCTCTTCATCCTTTCTCCCAGTGGAGCCAGTGCCAACAACTCTTGGAACCGAGTCTGTGTCCACCCACCAAACACCTTCACCACTCCCCACCCCCAGCTCTCACTAGCCAACCTTTTTTTTAAATCTCTCCTCCCACTCCCCCACTCCCGTCTTACAGCATCTCACTTTCCCCTTCCACATCTTACCTCACCCCCACACCCACCCACCAAAATTGTCGCTTCTTTTTAGCTGGATCCACAACAGATTCAAAGCTTAGGCGCAATGACTCTTAATGTAGCAGCTTCTGGATCTATGTCGTTGGCGATATGTTCAACACATAGCCGAAAGCATATCTTTACATCCGAGTTATTCATTCCCGTTTTTAACTCATAACTCATAACATTTTATTAATCCATAAGGAAATTAAATTAGTCAACAGCATACATGGGTCATTAATGATTATAAAAGTTATAATAAACTCAGAGAAACCATGATAATGAAATCAATTAATATGTATGACTACAATGCCCTTTTACTTGCACACAGCATGACACACCAACACATACATACATGCATACATACAAACATACATACATTCATACTAAGCTAGATAGTTATACATGCTAGTGTCAACACCAACACACACAGTGTCAAAATGACCCAAAATAAATCCACCATGACCTTAAATCTAACATAAAGAAGTTCTGTTTAAAAAGCATCACTGACTGTCTGTGGCCAGAACAATGGCTCGGTTGCTGTTAAAATATCTGTTATTAACCTGTTGCCTTGTGACACATATGCTCTCTCTCCCTCGCGCGCGCGCGCCTTCTTTGATTTAGTTCCTCCAGGAGAAGGGTGTTCCTATCACCCAAGTGTCTTCCATTCTCCCTCTTCCTATTGTTCATGTGTGTCCTGTGCATGAACAGTCACTACATGCCTCTCTTCTGGTAGTCTGCCCTTCACATCACTTGTCAGTTGGATTAGCCACACCTTCCCTCTCTCCCTTATGATATGTCCCGTGTACTGGGTATCCATTTGTCTTGCAGCTGTTCCTTATATCACTTGTTAAATCGACTTGACGTTTGACTTGAGACCGTTCCCCTGGCATCATTGCTTGCGCTAAATCTGAATTGTTATGTTTAAGCGATTGAGTCGTAGCTTCCTCTAAATTAAGACACCTAATTTCAATGGTGTAATATTCACTTCAGAGACTTTGTCGTGCTAAACGAGTCAAGACTTCAAACAAGTAATTCCAATTAAGTATGGGGGAGTAATCAGCCCTTTTCGGTTACTGAGAAACATAAACTCGGAGAGAGGCTGAAATCGGGACGGCCGATTCTCAGCCTGGCTCCTCTACGGTCCGCGCATCCTTGTGATGAGGGGGAAACCGTCTGCCAGTCAGGGAGACGAATGGCACCACAGTCTGAGAGACTGCTAGTCTAAGAGACCACTGTCACCACGATCTCGGGTTGGTCCAGGTCACTACCATCCGGCCTCGGACCGGCCAGCAGCTCCTGTACCCATGGGTAAATAAAGTTTTGGAAAGCAGTTACGACTTGTCTCATACCTGCGTCCTTCTACCATCAAGCCTGCGGCCCCATAACGCTCTAACCTTACTACCGGCTCTACCTCATCACGAAAATATTTATACGTAACGTACTTTATCATATTCAAAGGTACTTATCTCATATCCTCTCATTACATAAATACTAGTACGCTCTACTGATCCGCCGTACTCTGTCAAACAAACAGACGTGACGACTGACACCTGCACGGAAGTGGCCATTATTTCTACTCCTCGATGAATGCACGGTTGAATACATGCCTGTAACTATACGACGAGTTCATGCCGTGCGCTCTCATTAAGGAGGCAGCCACAAGAATGTCTTCGCAGTCATAGGCTCTCACTGCACAGAGATGTGCACGACCATAACTCCCTGTCATACTCTCCTCACTTCTCATGTGAGCACAGCACCTATCAGTCATGCCCTCCAAAAACAAATGTTAACGCAATACATATAAATTCCCTACCTCCTCATTCCACGCAAAAAGAAAGACATTACCTATCTGCCATGTAGTCGTTGCAAGGTACAATATTTTCAAAAACACTCTGGTTCTTCCTTCCTTTATTCTAGTCAACATTTCACCTTCCCTGACGATTTCACAACAACAACAACAACAACAAAAACCCAAACAATCAGCGTAAAAGACATTTGAAAATCCCAGGATTAAAACCACCGTGCATGACGAGATTGTACAGATGCATGAGTCGAAGGGAGCATAAAGTGTGCAAGTATAAGGCAGATTCTACCCAGTGTACGCTCTCACTGCACATGCAAATACCCACCACAGATACACGTACATGACATTTCCTGCCTTCCAAACTCTTTCATTACACCGTTACTTACGAGACATGAACTCCACCGTATACTATTCCATCACACACAGAAACACAGCACGCTACGTGTGCACATGACTAATCATTACACGAGTAAGGCACAGCACCTACCTGCCATACTCTCGCATCACACAGGCAAGGGGCGGGTCACGTTGACTCAGATCCACAGAGGAGGGAAACCGGGACCAGAGCAAGTCCCGCACTTGGTAGAAGAACTGCAGACACGTCATAGTGGCATCCTATCTCGTCAGGACACACGTGTACTTCCAGGACGCGCCTCCCGCCTCCCCAGCAACAGACAGTATGTATGACTGTCGCAGTTTCCACCAAATCACACCACTATCGACGCTTCTCCAGAAATGCACAGCATGGCTACACGCATCAATGAGTTTTCTTCACTTCAACGTACTGATATCGACGAACCTCCAGAGCAATACACACTGTGACTACCAGAGGCAGATGACGGTACTAACTCCTGCTACTTACGACGATGCAACCGTCGCAGAAACAGGAGAGTCCGGCACCTGCCGAGCAGTGCAGTGCTGGCAGCGCCGCTCTTGAAAAAGCGCCCGCGCAGCGATGTTATCTACCTTCTACTCGCTGATGACGTCTTCAGCACCATAGAGATGGCCTGCTCCGTTCTGTGGCTTTGTCTCGAACTAACACGAGGCACCTGTAATACAAGTGATGTGCAAGATGGCTCTCAAACCAGATCGCGGTAAGGAAAATGCCTCTACGACCTCAACGGTGCAAACTCCACGGGACTTCCAGGAAGAGTCCTTGGTCACTGTCTTCTCTGCCGTCGCGGGAGGCACGCGAACGAGGAGGAGGGCAAAGATTGCGTCCACAAATATTGGCCCACGTGGAAATAGCGCTAAGCCAGCCCTGATCCCCTCAAAGCCAAACAATCTCAGTCGACGCCCGTGGCCGTGACTACACGCGCCAAGCAGCAGACAGTTCCGACAAGGGTTGCAGACTGGCGGATTTCCACTGCCGCGCCTCTCCCTCGATCCGTCCTCAGGAATTCCGAAGAGAATTGATCTATGGAGGGGAGACGCGAATACAGCGAGTTCGATTATTGTTCCCGTAAGTCAACACTTAATGGGTGACCTAGATGCTTCCAAAGAAGCTGGACTGGGAAAGGTCTTTGAAAAAGCGAACAAGCTGAGCCAGCACAGTTCCAGAAGGCAGCAGTCCTGTCTATTATATATGAGAATCGTTTTCTCAGATTCCATCAAGAGATACAACAGTACCTGCAGGTACACTCGCAGCTGACTGAACGTCCCGCAGCTTGAAGTCAAAATACTGTGCAGAAATGAATACAGTAAGTCGCGCAAGCTCCAAACAAGGTCAGACGTTGATCACTTGATTTGGCACTCACGTCCAACAGCTCAGCACACGACAAGGAAAATCTGCACTGCTCTCATGACGTCTGACGACTGATCTCACAATGAGCGGCTCAAAAGGCTACAGCTACCAACAACGTGCTGTCATTGTCACAACGCAGGAAGCCAGAGCCTTTGACGCTTTTTCCTCCAGCGATACACACAGCTCAGTGACGGCGACACTGTCGTCTGCAAAGTGCAGGAGAAACGTCAGCTGAGCGTTGAAGCCAAGTCGCTTCCCAATTGTCACAACCAAGTTTCTTCGCACAGAAGCATCTGTGACACTGCAATTACGAATCCACTGAGGAACAGAGTTTCACTTCTGAGAGGCGCATCCAAGACGGCGGTGTGGCGATTCCTGTGGGAACTGGCAGCCAAAAGAGACAGCCTGGGTAAATAGCGAGGCTTCCCGATTGCGTCTAGCCAGCGGGTGGGTCTGCCGAGCAGTCGCGACTCAATCAGGAGGCAATTCCGCCAGTAAGTAGCAGTCAGCCACGTCATGCAGCCAGCTCGCTACCCGCCCTCCACATAAGTAATTTACACACACACACGTAACTTGGCGTGTTGGCCTCGCACAGCAACTTGCAACTCTACAGCCTGTACTTACGTACTTACCTAGTCCTAGCTCAGTCAATTGCAAGCTTCAACTAGTGATGCACCGTTAGGAGAGTCTTGAGAAAACACGCATGTTTACATGTCGAACATGCTTCATGTAAAATGGTACATCCTGTACGAAACACATGTTGGCGTGTTCTCCTTACGTTTAGGTTCTGCAACTTTCAGAGCGTCTATCGATAGGCGCCATGTAATTTGTCGTGTACTTTTAGCACCGTTTCTATTCATACGTATAATTGTTGGAGCACATCATAGGAGTTTCACGTATCTCGTCTTTGCACGAAAACTGCAGGTGACACATTCTGCGCAATGTCACAAAAACACGTTCAGTGACAAACAGACGTAATCCGAGTGATATTAAAACCGTTCTACGTATTCGATGGCTTATATCCACGTTATAATGACATGTTCTACTTGTGATTTCTCGATAAAAGATAAGCACACATGCTCTCAGAACTCATGAGCACAACTGGATGAATTTCCCTCCCAAGCTCTACCCACAGACATGCACACCGTAGACGAGTGTAAGTCACAACAGGGCTTGCATTCTCTTCTTCCACTCCAAGATTCCAGAGCTGCAAGTCAGCGAGTCTTCCACACTGCAGGCACATGCGTTATTGCCTCTGTCTCGCAAAGAATCCTTGAGCAAAACTCGCTATCTGCCAGTCTATCTGTTGCAGGGGAAGGCCGTTCTTCCCAGGGCAGACCATCTGTCGTGGCACAGAGTTCACAGTAGCAGCGTTCTCAGTACACACAGGGAACATTTGCCAGATGTGTCTCCATGATAGACAGTAAATCACACAGATATGTCTCGTCAGTCGATCTGCAACCGTTGAAGAAGAGTGATTTGCCAACAGAAGTATGTGACAAAGAGGCACTGTTCACACAGTCGTTGACTGACTCCTCTTTCTCAATCAGACCTTATGACGATAGCCCCATCTCCGCAAGCCACGATGAAATTACATCAGTCAATAAATCACCCATCAGTGAGGGCAGAAGACGACCTATTCTCAGCAAGTCGTGGTCCATTCTATTAGATCTCTCCACGAATCGAATCAAGCCACTCTGCAAGAGAGACTCATGCGTGTGGTGATGGGGGACTGGCCAACCCTTTCCCACGATCTATTTCCAGAGGCGTTCGTCTTCACGTAATGTCGAAGGCCGCTCCTCAGCCAAAGCGCAGACACAACCGAATCCCAGGCCACGTGCATTGTTGGGGAAAGGCTCGCCAACAACAGCCAACGACGCTGTTGTCCTTTCTCCACGGCGCACAGCTCGGCCCGCACAGCCGTGTAGAGGGGAAGGCGGAAACGGTTTCTGCAGTCAGACCCTGGGTCGCCAGGTGGAGGCGAGAGTGCAGGCAGATGCACACAGGCAGCCCCTGCACCTCTGCGTGAGGCGGCGCCGGCCCTGACGTGCTCAGCGAGGCATGGCAAAAGTCTGGAGGCCAAAGATGCCACGCACGCCGATGACCTTTGACAGTGCCATGTTGCGCTTCTCGGTGCACGTCTCGATGGCAGAGTAACGGCTGCCCACTGCCAGCAGCGCCACGGGCGTTTCCCCCACAGAGACGAACAGCAACCGTTGCCGTACGGTCAGAGTTGCGTGTGTTGTGCGGCCAATGTGCCGCGTATCATCGACGTAACGACTTAACTCCTTATGTGAGTCTCTTTCTTAACCTCCGCCTCGTTGACAGAATCCGATTTCGATTGAAACGCGTTGAGAAAGCATCGAGTTGAGTCGGAATGACTTCTGCAAGACAACGGTTACTGCGTTTGTCTCTCGTAGCTCTACATCTCTCTACGTCGAGAACCCGACTCGTTCTGGTGAAAGAGCTGCAAAGCTGGTTCTGAAAGCACCTTTAGGCAAGGCGGAAAATACACCCAGACCAGACAGGCAGTCAATACTGAAGAGGACATGTTTTCGTGTCGGTGTCAAACACGAGTCGATCTGTTGTCAAGAAAGAGAGCACCCTAGCGCTGCAGTTTGTACACGCATTTTTTCCTCATCTCTGGCTCACACATGAAGATACGTGACGAGACAATTCTGTCGTCCCCGAGCTGGCCACGACTGCGAGAGGAGCGGATCTCAACCCCGTCAATCAGCCATCAATGTGTCGTGATGATTCTGCCCTTTCTACGCGTGTTTGCAGTCTCCCTCGGCCGCTGGGCGTTGTCAGAGCTCTTCCCATGCAGAAGGAAAGTAGATGGCGGTTCAATCGATGGATCAGACGGCAACGGATACACAATCAAAGAGGGGAGGGGAGAAAGGAATCTTTTGATGATCGATAACTACCTCGGCAGGCTTTCCTGCTGGGATGACTTTGTCTGGAATGTTTTCTTCTCCTTCCTTTCTCTGGCGTCACATGATTGATGTCTCGAAGATTAACAGGAGACAGCCAATAGCAGTCGAAGGTGAAAGGTGAACTGTGACTTTTTCTGTCAGTCGACAAAGTGAAAACTGATGTTGGTTCATGGGGAAAACGACGACATCCGACTCTCTCGACCACAGTGAATCCACGTCTACATGTGCACTTGTCAGTAGACGACCAGTGTCCACCTTCCCTCTCAGCCAAACAAGGACAATGGCGCTTGAAGCTAAGCACGGTGAATTTGATCAATAGAGTTTCGATATGTGCACCAGTTTATGATAAATCACGACTGTCAGCTGGAATCAACAGAAGCAGTATGTCAAAGTCAATGGAATTAAGAAAGACTCGAGTAGTCGCCATGTTGCAGCCAAGTCAAAAATCTACATCCCCAAACAAGCAGATTCTGGCAACGCCTTCGAGAATTAATCGAACTCAACAAACGTCCTTCCCACAGCATAAAGCAGGAGACGAACTTACAGCTATTCGGTCAGAGTACTTCAGGACAGAACGACACTCTTATCAGCAGCATAGCAGCTGCAGTAGTGCCTGAAGCGAACAGCTGCCCCCGTTGATTGGCCACTGCCAACTTACGTCAACACGATCAATCACACAGGCAAAGGCGGAAGGTTAATTCCAGGCAGTCAGCCGTTGGTTGCAGTTGAAATTGTCAAAATAGCTTTCTGTTGAAGCTGCCTGCTGCTCTCTTCGCGCAGTAAGCCTCTGACGAAAGCTAGTTCGTCATAGGTTGTTGTTTTTAACAGGCACAGACGGTTTTCTCGAGGGAGAATTCGAATCGACTATTCGATATCGGTCGGCTTCCAGCTTTCCCCCCCCTGCTACGTGAATGTGCCCATGAGGAACTAACGATCTGGCGAAGTCCAAACGGCATCCACAGTAATCAGCTGACAGAAGCAGAGCCTCTGCACAGTTGTCTTCACGTCTTTGGAGGAAATGGATCTGCAGTTCACTCCATTAACACCCACTCAGTTTAACTATCAGAATCCTCCAATGAAGGAATGCTGATATCCATTATAATTGACGACAAGGTCATTTTCCCTTGTAGTTGGACAATGTATCTCACTATGAAGTTCACTCATAAGAGTCCACAGTTAACACGTCTCAAATTTCAAGCAAGTCAACCAGTTGAAGACTACAGGTCATGAAGTGCTAACTGTCATCAGTGTAGATTACCATGCATTCCACTGCAACTGGCCACCTGACGTAACAGCGGACGAAAAATCAATTTGTAGTTCACACCATAATATAACACTCCAAATAAAGTCCACATCGATAATTCGGTC